>CAUYQG010022451.1:0-10133 GCA_963574415.1 Tarsius wallacei
GCTTGATTGCCACTATGAGATACCTCAGATACCTGGAAGTCTGTTTCTGAAAAGACAAAGTCGGTAAAGTTAATTATACCTAAAGTGTGCATTTCTCCAAAAGCACAGCTTCTATTTTCTCATCATTGTGTCAGAGTTTAAGAACAAGATGAATAATGGCTTCCCACTCTCGGCCTGTCCTTTCAATTATTTTTTGTTGTGTGCTTCTGCTGAGAGTTCTAGTTTAGTCCCGTATAGGTTATATACTCCTCATTCATCTTTATAAAGGAAAAAACTGAGTGGGACAAAGAGTGTAAATATCAGTATATATTTTATAATTTGGGAAGGTATATTAAAATAAAGAGAGGTAGGACAGTAACTATTACAAATCTGTGTTGAAAATACATATGTCTATTACCTTTTCTGGATGCATGTTCTTAACATTTAAAGCTCAAATCTGTAAAAACATACTAACAATAGTTTAGACATAAAAGAAATAAAATTACCCTAGAAGAGTTGAGAGCCAATTCTTATAAGAAAGTAATTATTGTCTTTAATACAGAATTGCTAATTCTGTATTGCTATTATTAGTAATTATTAGTAAGTAGTATTATTCATAATTAGTATTATTAGTAATTATTGTTAAATGGAGAATTGACAGTTGATTTTTCACTACTGCTAAAAATCTATGTTATGCTTATTAACTGCTTCCTTGGAAGCACTGCACAACTTATGATTGAGTATGGTGCTAATATATGCATCTTACAGTTTTCCTAAGTTATTCCATAATAACATGACAAATGTACAAGCATCTTTTTTGCTATTTTAAAATTTAAATAAAACTGCATATAAATCTTTTTTATTATTAAAAATAAATAATCAAAATGGACTAAATGCCAAAGTTTCTAAAATTCAAAGTTTGAGAAATGTTTTCTTGTAAATATGTCCTTTTTTTCATATTGGCTCTCAGTTTCAGAACTGAAAGAGTTTTAGACAAAGATCAGGACAAAATCACTTATTTGTTAGGCTTAAAATAGCTAATTAAACTTTTCAAAGAAATTGTATTAAGAAATATTACTAGATATGCATTAAATATTGAAAAGGGACAAATACAGTAAAACTTTGGTACTATGAGGTCAGAAAAACCAGTTAATTTTTTTTACTTTAAAATATCTCAAACCAGAGATAGTCCAAAAAAAAAAAGGATACTCTATTGATCACATTATTTAAGAGTTGGAAGTAGGAGAATTGCAAAAAACCCGAAATAGATAAACCTATCTGAAGTGAAAATGAGATTCCAGGGACTTGTGCTAAAAATTTAATATGTGGGAATCTAGAGATTCAAGACTTGATAATTTTATGTAGAATCAGAAACTGTGAATCCCAATAAAAAAATACTTGCTATGTAATATTTCATGCATAATCAATAGGAAATTTGCCAATTTTTTGTGTCTGACTACTACTAAGTGCATCTTTATGAGGAAACTACCTGAGGATAGAGAAAGCACCACACACCAGAAATATCTCACTATACACAGGCTTTGAGTAGAGGCCACAAAAAAATCCTCAATAGTGGAAAGTAATCTGCCCTAAAATGTGCACTACTCTGATCCTTTTAACCAAACCTTAAAAGCAAGACCCAATATCTGTAGATCCAGCAAACCGGAAGGTAAGATTTACAACATTTGGAAATATATTTGTCATTTACCAGGCATGCAAAAATTAAAAAAATCTAGCCTATGTTGAAATGAAGAAATCAGTTATTTGAAATAAGCACCAAATTAACATAGAAGCTAGCATAAGCAGACAAAGACATCACAGCAATTATTATATTTTTCATGTTCAAAGGAAGATTTGAACTTCTAGAGATGCAAACTATACTACTACAGTGTGTGGGATACAATTTCACTGGATGGCATTAGTGAAATATAAGACATTACAAAAAAAAACACTACTGAATCTGAAGACACAGCAATAAGACCAGAAAAGAGCTTTTAAAAAATAAGTATAAACTGGGCTCAGTGGCTCAGCCTGTAATCCCGCACCTTGGGAGGCTGAGGTGAGTGGATTGCTTGAGCCCGCGGGTTCTAGACCCGCCTGGGAAATCTGGTGAGACCTCATCTCTACGATAAATCAAAAAATTAGCCAGGCGTGGTAGCATGCGCCTGTAGTTCCAGCTACTTGGAAGGCTGAGGCGGAAGGATCACTGGAGCCCAGCAGGTCGAGGCTGCGGTGGCCGGGAGCAGCCACTGCAGTCCAGTCTGGGTGACAGAGACTCCCAACTCAAAAAAAAAACCAAACAAACAAGTGTAGAGAGCACCGGTGACTTGTGGGACAACTTCAAAGGGCCCAAAATTTGTGTATACAGGAGTCTCTGAATGTCTAGGAGAGGGCAAAAAATATCCAAAGAAATTATAGCTGAAAATTGAAACTAAAGGAATTAAAATTGAATATTTCTCAAATTAAATAACTATAAGCATATAGGTCTAGAAAGTGCAATTAACCTCAAGCAAAAGAAACATAAGGAAACCCACTCAAAGTGAAACTTTAATCAAATTCTTCAATGCCAGTGATAAAGAAAAAAGTCTTAGAAGCACTGGACCAAAAAAAAAGACGTTTTATAAAGAAGACTTTCAAAACTTTTTTCAGCGAGTTAAATTATTCATCATGTATTTGTTTTCTCTTTACTTCTGCCCACTGACTTAGAACAGCAAAGTCAGCAAAGCTATGTCTAGTCAAGCATACTAAACTCAAGTCACAAATCAATTTACACCACTGCACTTCCAACCCTGGATCATTCCCTCTTGTGTGCAGATACTTGAAATATTTTTATTTCCTACCACTCCCACCATTCTTCTTCAGTATCATGTCTTGTTTCGCTAAAATCAGCTTGCTCTGGAAGTTATTTATCCTTCTCAAAGAGAAAAAACTTCATGTTCATACACTTTCTCAAAAGATTTCATTTCCTGAAATCCACCTTCTTCTCCTCCTCAGAATGATTATTCATTTAGTATCCTTGCTTGTAGTCTATGATCATTCTGTATCTTGCTAAGTAACATTAGGCTAAAGAAACTGATTTAGTATCCCTTGAGAATCTGGTGTCTTTCCAGTAGCAGGAATAAGATTATTCACTTCAACGAGATACAAAGTAGTAACCAAAGTCAACCATATAGACATTGCAACTGTCTCCTGGCAGTGATTATAAGAATCCATACAATTTAAGAAGTATGCTAGTTTTACAGATATAAAAATGTAAAAAGCAATGTATCTCAGACTCACTGAAATAGATTAAGTAAAGGAAAATAAGCAGGTGAAGTAAAATATATTATAAAAACAAATCAGTCTGATAAATCTAAAAAAAAAAAAAAAAACCCAAATACTATATCAAGTCTTAGAGGGAAAGCTATCTAATTTTCTAAAAAGTATATAAAAGTAAGAAATAATAATAAATACTTAAGTTTTTTAAAAGTAATTGAATTATAAAACCAAGCAAAATAAAATTTCACATCTACTTAGACAAGAAGTTTGAAAAACAAATTATTAATATTAGCCTACTAATTAAAAGACATCATAATAAATTGTACTCATGACTTAGATGATATGAGATATATAAAAATATTAGTATGATAAAGGCTAAACAAATTTCAAATGCAATTAATATTATCTCAAAGCATCATAAAAATTTCATTGCTATAAGTAGAAATGTCCTACTTATTAAGACTAAGAAACATCTAATGATTCTCAATTTCATGGTACTATTAAAGGAAGATTTCAATGCAATGCATTATTTGAATTGCCAGGCAGATATGAAATGTATCTAGACATAGCCATAACAAAAATAAAACAAATTGTAAAACTCACATCAATAGTCTTAAAAAACAAAAATAAGTGTGTATGGTTTATACATTATAAGGACAATTTGATCAGTGACATGTTCTCCAATATTCCATTTGAGCAGTACTTTTTTCAGTGTGTGATTACAGAATATAAGAGAATATAAATTTTTAATTTTGAATAATACTGAATAATTGAGTAATACTGCATGCTAACATATATTGTCATACACTGTAGTGTAAATTCAAATTTCATAGATAACATGAAAGGCTTTTCTCAACCAGGTTGCAAAATATGTTTTCTAAACTATCTTGCGAAGCAGTCAATGTGGCAAAGCAAGAGAATAATTCTGAACTCTCTAATTATTGCGTGTTGTACGTACCTCATCTATATTATTGATTACTAAATAATATATGTATTATATATTACTTTGTATTATAACTCATGTTTATTAGTATTTCTACTGAACTGAGTTTCTAAGATGGATGCAGTATATATTTCTAATTTTACCACCTTGTCGTTTTATGCTTGATAGTATAGAATAACATAAAATTTGTGTATTGGATAGAAAAATTCTCTAGTATTTTTACATTCAAAATATAGTGATGAATTTGCACTTGCATCTTTCCAGTCAGAGATTTCTACATGCACAGAACTGAAAAAGGAGGGAGCAGTGTACAATCAATTTGGCAAATAATTCAAGTTAATATAAGCCTTAGGGAAATTTAAAAATTTGCTCCCTTCAGTGAAAATGCCATAATAACGTGCAATGTGTTATGTTAAAAAATATCAAAAATTTTCAAATAAACAAATAAAAGAAGAGATGGGTATCATTAAAGTAAATACATGTTCCTTAAGGAACAGAAAACATGGAAAGAGAAAAACTGGGAGATTAGACACAAAACAAAGATGTACCAACACTCCCAGAATTACTTTGGTTATAGTGGAAGTTGGCATGTTTAACCATATACTAGAATCTACATTTTGTCTCAGTAGGAACAGATAGATAGACACAGAAAAGTTCATCTACAGAAATTATTAAAATGATCAAAAATTAATTATAATTACCGTAACAATTAATTTCATGTACAGAAATTATTTATATAGCTAAATTCAAACAGAGAGTTGCGAAATTCCTGGGATAATTGAGGTAAAAAAGATCAGATTTTTATGTAAGTATGTATTTGTTTTTCTGCATGTTTATCTATCTTGTATGGGATAAACCTTTCTTAGACTCTTAGCTCTTCGAATTGCTAGCCAGGTGAAATTGCTAGCACATGAATTGATAATCCTCAGTGTCCTCATATATGAATATACAGTAATGTTATCTATCCTGCTGGATCATGACAATGATTATAGCTAATGCATGCAAATGCTTAATACAAAGTCTGGTAATATAGAAAACACAAATAAATATTAACTTTCAATACTGTTTGTATTTAAATTAAATCCACTACCACGCCATTAAAAACAGTGTGGGCCGGGCACGGTGGTTCCTGAGCCGGTGAGGGGAGCGGGGGTTTGAGACCAGCCTGGCAATTTGGTGAAACCTTGTTTCTACAACAAGTGAAGTTTTAACAATAACTGAGTTTCTTGGCAATGATATCTTATTCTTCACATTTATTCCTAGCTTCGTTTATTTCTGGTTTCAAGAGCTTGATACCTATAAACTTGACTGAAGGTAAATGGATGTTTTGGTCACGAATGGTGGCTTTTTTAGTCCTTGAGCCAGGTGGATAGCTACTGATTTCATTTGATTAGATTAAATCTTCAGTTTCCTAACCTGAAGTTATTCCCTAGTCTCTTTCTGTTCAGGCATTTGCCTCTTTCCTTCTTTTTTTCTTTTATGTTTAAATTTCAATAGCAGAATAACAAGTCACAGAGTTTTATAGTGCAGAAATTTTCTCCTAAATTCCCTTGTTAGGGGTTTCAGGATGATTTTACTGATCCTTAAAAAAATTGCCTGAACTTTTGACTAACAAAAAGTGACCTATTTGGTACTATTCTTGGGCTATTTCAGAAAGAAAAGCCTGAAGCCCAACAGCTCACCACAGAGCAATAGTTTCTAACCACATAGAAAAAGACTGCTGCAGCAGTCAAGTTATTTGAAGTTCTTGCACCTTATTAACACCTTATTTTAGTCTCACATACATGCAGCAATTCATTAGTGATGCATTTACTAAAAATAAACATGAACACATTTAATTTTCAAATCAAACCATATTTGTTCTTCTGTACTCTGGTTTATAAAATTTATTCTAATAAGAATCTCAGAGAAAATTAATATTTTACATTACAACACCTTTATTGGTACACTCCTCTTAATTAGATATCTCATTTTATAAAACTATTATTAGATGGCTTCAAGCACTGATAAGAAAAATGACAATATTCAGATTTTCCACAGTGTTCTATATCTTTCATTGTCTTCTAGTTTTAATTTTTTAACTGACAAATTATTTTATGTATGTTGGGTGTTCAATGTGTTGTTTTGATATATGTATACTTTGTAGAATAATTAAATAAAGCTAATTAACATCTCTATCATCTCACATACTTATAATTTTTGTGCAATAGATATCAAAAGCTTATTCCACCTGTCTAAATAGAATTTTGTACCCTTTGACCATCATCTCCCCATTCCTCTCCCCTCCAGTCTCTGGTAAACATCATTCTATTCTACTTCTATGACTTTTTAAATTCCACATATAAATGAGATCTTGCAGTATTTGTCATGCTGTGCCTGTCTAATTTCACTTAGCATGATATCCTTCAGGTTTATCAATGTTACTGCAACTAACATAATTTTCTTCTCTTTTAAAACTGAATAGTATTTCACTATGTATAAGTACCACATTTTCCTTGTCTATTAGTGTGTTGATAAGCACTAATATACATATGTTTGCTATTGTGGATAATGTTGCAGAAAAAGACATGGTTAACAGGTATATGAAAAAAAAAACCTGAGCATTACTAATCATTAGGGAGATGCAAATTGAAACCACAATGAAATATCACCTCAAACCTGTTAGAATGGCTTTTTTAAAAAGGATAACAAGTATATAGAGGTTGTGAAGAAAAAAATAACCCTTACAAGCTGCTGTTGGGATTGTAAATTATTATAACCATTATGGAGTATCCTCAAAAAAACCTAAAAATAGAATTACTATGCAATCTAGCAATCTTACTTCGGGGTAGCTATCCAAAAGAACCAAAATCAGTATGTTGAGCAAATATCTGCACTCATATCTTTTATTCATGTGTAAGTGAACTATTCATTATCAACCAGATGGTAGAGTGAATAACTGCTTTGGATTTTGGAGAAGAGAAAAAACTGAAAATGTCAGGTTCAAACATGAAGTTGACACAAGTGAAGATGACTATGTATAATGCATTTTGGTTAATATTTTTTAATAATTATGTTAACATCACTGTGAAAAATAAAATTACCAATTTATCCTACACTAGAAAAATTAAATCTGCATGACTTTGGCAATCCAAATGCAACTAGCAACATTATGGTCACCTGTTCAGAGGACAAATTAAAATGGAGAGTTGGGGCCGGGCTCGGTAGCTCAGCCTGTAATCCCGCACTTTGGGAGGTCGAGGTGAGTGGGTTGCCTGAGTCCACAGGTTCGAGACCCGCCTGGGCAACTTGGCGAGACATCATCTCTACAATAAATAAAAAAATCAGCCGGGCGTGGTAGCACGTGCCTGTAATTCCGGTTATTCGGAAGGCTGAGGCGGAAGGATCGCCTGAGCCCAGCAGGTCGAGGCTGCAGTGGCCGGGAGCGGCCACTGCACTCCAGTCTGGGCGACAGAGTGAGACTCCAGCTCAAAAAATAATAATAATAATAAATAAAGTAAAATATAATGGAGAGTTGAGAAAGAAATTAAAATTAGTACCTATCTCCCATTTTCCAATATTGCTTTCATTTGACTAGAAACTGCAATATTGCCCAATATTCCTTGGTGAAAAGCTAAGAAAGAACAGTAAAAAGCAAGTTTTATTAATTGTCTCGCAAGTTTTTCCAGTTCATCAAGAGGCATGAAATGACCTATAATAAACTATCTTCTCAGATTGTGATGTCAGACTTTCAAGCATCAGAATAAGAACTTAAAAATATAAGTAGATTTTCAAGGAAATGCACAGTTACATATTTAGGGGTTAAGGGAATATCAAGTATGCAACGTACTTTAGTAAACAGTACAGAAATATCAGTTATCTACGTGAGTGTGTATATACACATTTATGCATTATATACACACATGGGTATATATATACATATACAGAAATGCATATGCATATATGCTGATCAAGATATGCATATACACATATATATGCAATCTCACACACATACTGATCAAGAAATGTATATTATATATACATACAAAGTGATCAAGATCAGCCTTAATATTCCCCAGATTTTGACTAATTTTATACAGGTCTGTTCCTTACTATAGGTTTCTGATCTCCCTTTGCTTAGAGTATTTACTTGAGAAAACTTGCAAGTATAATGATTTCTCTACCCCTTTTCTCTTCCCCTGCTTCTTGTCAGTTTTACAACCCAGTAATGTTGTAAAGGACCTAGGAGCCTTCTTTTTGAAATGTAATCATCAAGAAAGAAAGACCTTGTCGAGTGGGCAAATATTTTTTCCATATTTCTGTGGGCTGTCTCCCTGCTCTCTTGATGGTTTCTTTGGCTTTGCAGAAGTTTGTCAGTTTAATGAGGTCCCACTTGTCTATCTTATCTCTTATGGCCTGTGCATTTCACGTTTTGCTCAGGAATTGGATGCCAGTTCCAACTTCCATAAAGGTGTGTCCTGCATTTTCTAAAATTCTTTTGGTTTGAGGTTTTACATTTATGTCTCTGATCCATTTAGAGTTAATTTTTGTGTATGGGGATAGATAAGGGTCCTGTTTGAATCTTCTGCACATGGTGGGTCAGTTTTACCAGCACCGTTTACTGAATAGGTTCTCCTTTCCCCAGTGGTGGGTGGTGGAGGCTTTGTTGAAGATGAGTTGGTTGAGAAATTGAGGTTTTACTTCTGGAATCTCAATTCTATTCCATTGGTCTATATGCCTATTCTTGTACCAATATCAGGCTGTTTTGATTATTGTAGCTTTATAGTAAAGTTTAAAGTCTGGTAGTGTGATACCTCCTGCTTTTTTTGTTGTTGTTGTTTGTTTGTTTTTTTGGCTGAGGATTGTTCTGGCTATTCTTGGTTGTTTGTGTTTCCATATGAATTCCTGTATTGTTTTTCTAGATCTAAGAAGAATGTTGCTGGTAATTTGATGGGTATTGCATTAAATCTGTAGATTGCCTTAGGTAAGATGGACATCTTCATAATGTTGACTCCATGTCTGACAAAGGCCTAACATCAAGGATCTACAAGGAACTCAAATGTGCTGAAAAGAAAAAAGCAACCCTATTACAAAGTGGGCAAAAGATATGAACAGACACTTCTCAAAGAAGACATGCGAGCGGCCAACAAATATATGAAGAAATGTTCAACCTCACGAGTCATCAAGGAGATGCAAATTAAAACTACACTGAGATACCACCTAACTCCAGTCAGAATGGCCATTATCAATAACTCAAAAAATAACAGATGCTGGAGAGGATGTGGCAAAAAGGGAACACTTCTACACTGTTGGTGGGAGTGTAAACTAGTGCAACCTCTGTGGAAATCAGTGTGGCGATTCTTAAAAGCTCTAAAAATCGACCTTCCATATGACCCCGCAATCCCCCTACTGGGAATATACCTAGAAAAACTCAAATCTCTCTATAAAAAAGATACCTGCCACTGTCAATCCTTTTCTTATGGTATTACGGTAGCTGTTCAAGGTCCACTTATGAGTGAGAATATGTGATGCTCAGATCTTTGTTTCTGTGAGAGATCGCTCAGTATTATAAACTTTAATTCCATCCAGGTTGCTGCGAAATTCATGATTTTGTTCTTTTTTATGGCTGTGTAATATTCCATTGTGTATATGTGCCACATTTTCTAAATCCAGTCCTCTTTTGATGGACAGCATGGTTGGTTCCAGGTCCTTGCTATTGTGAACAATGCTGCGATAAACATACGTGTGCAGGTATCTTTTTTATAGAGAGATTTGAGTTTTTCTAGATCTAAGAAGAATGTTGCTGGTAATTTGATGGGTATTGCATTAAATCAGTAGATTGCCTTAGGTAAGATGGACATCTTCATAATGTTGACTCCATGTCTGACAAAGGCCTAACATCAAGGATCTACAAGGAACTCAAATGTGCTGAAAAGAAAAAAGCAACCCTATTACAAAGTGGGCAAAAGATATG
>CAUYQG010022455.1:0-13126 GCA_963574415.1 Tarsius wallacei
AGAGAATCTGTCAAAAACCTCCTTGCACTGATAAAGGACTTTGGTAAAGTCTCAGGGTATAAAATAAATGTGCTAAAGACCGTCACATTTCTATACATCAACAATAAACAAACAGAAACCCAAATAAAAAAAACAGTCCCATTCACACTAGCCATACACACACACAAAATGAAATACCTTGGCATTTTCCTTACCAGAGATGTGAAAGACCTTTACAACAAAAACTACAAAACACTGTTCAAGGAAAACAAAGATGACACTAACAAATGGAAAAATATTCCATGCTCATGGATGGAAGAATCAACATTGTTAAGATGTCCATCCTACCCAAGGCAATCTACAGATTTAGCACAATACCCAAATTACCAGCAGCATTCTTCTCAGACCTGGAAATGACAATACAGGAATTCATATGGAAACATAAACAACCACGAATAGCCAAAACAATCCTCAGCAAAGAAACAAAGCGGAAGGTATCACACTCCCAGCCTTTAAACTTTATGAAAGCTACAGTAATCAAAACAGCCTGGTATTGGTACAAGAACAGGCATATAGACCAATTAACAGGATAGAGATTCCAGAAGCAAAACATCAATTTCTCAATCAACTTATCTTTGACAGAATCTCCACCACCAGTCACTGGGGAGAGGAGAACCTATTCAATAAATGATGCTGGAAAAACTGACTGACCACATGCAGAAGCCTAAAACAAGACCACTACCTATCACCACACACAAAGATCAACTCTAAATGGACCAAAGACCCAAACATAAAACCTCAAACTGTAAGATTCTTAAAAAATGCAGGAGACACCCTTAAGGAAATTGGGACTGGCCATCAATTCCTGATCAAAACTCCAAGTGCCCATGCCATAAGAGATAAGATAGACAAGCGGGGCCTCATCAAACTGACAAGCTTCTGTAGAGCCAAAAAAACCATTAAGAGAGCAGAGAGACAGACCACTGACTGCGAAAAAACATTTGCCAACTTTATGTCTGACAAAGGCCTAACATCTACGATCTTCAAGGAACTCAAACATGCCAAAAAGAAAAAAACAAACAACCCCATCACAAAGCTCCAGTATCTATTGTTTTTTAAGTTATTTAAAAATGAAATGCCAAGGTATTTCATTTTGTGTGTGTGTGTGGCTAGTGTGAATGGGATTGTGCTTTTTATTTGGATTTCTGTTTGTTTATTGTTGGTGTATAGAAATGTGACGGTCTTTAGCACATTTATTTTATATCCTGAGACTTTGCCAAAGTCCTTTATCAGTGCAAGGAGGTTTTTGACGGATTCTCTTGGGCAAAAGATATGAATAGACACTTCTCAAAAGACATATGAGCAGCCAACAGATACATGGAAAAATGCTCAGTCTCACTAGTTATCAAAGAAATGCAAATAAAAACCATACTGAGATACCACCTAATTCCAGTCAGGATGGCCATCATCAGTAACTTAAAAAACAACAGATACTGGAGAGGATGTGGTGAAAAGGGAACACTTCTACACTGTTGATGGGAGTATAAACTAATACAACCTCTGTTGAAAACAGTTTGGTGACTCCTAAAAGATCTAAAATTCAATCTTCCATATGATCCTGCAATCCTACTACTGGGAATATATCCAGAGGAGCTCAAATCACTCTATGAAAAAGATGCCTGCACACGTATGCTTATTGTAGCATTGTTCACAATAGCAAAAACATGGAACCAACTGTGCTGCCCATCGAAAGAGGACTGGATGACAAAAATGTGGTACATATACACGGTGGAATATTATACAGCTTTAAAGAAGGATAAAATTATGAATTTCACAGTAACCTGGATGGACTTAGATTCTAGAACACAGAAAATCTATCACAGAAACAAAGAACTGAGTATCACATGTTCTGACTTATAAGCGGACCTTGGACTATTATCGTAATACTATAAGAAAAGGAATGGCAGTAGTGGGAAACTGCCAAGGGAAGGCAGGGGTGGGATTGGCAGTAGTAGGAATCTTCCAGGAGGGGGGGTACACCTCATCAACAAGGGTACATGCATAATGAACATTTGTATACTTAACCCCAAATTGTACCCCACATCTTTAAAATAAAAATTAAATTAAATTAGAAAGGCAAGCATGTCACAGTGTGAAAAGCTGTCAAAAACAAGTTTTACTGGTGCTTGAAGGCTTTTAAGGAGATGGTTAATTCAACAGGATAACTGTCAGTAGATAACCAGGATGAACCAGTTCATTTATTTCATGGAGAGTCACAAAATAACACTGCACCGCATGACCTAGGATGACCCCAGGGAGAAAACATGGCCAGAAGATGTCTGTTCTCCAGGGAATATGGGACGGAATTTTAAAAGGGAATAGCACATAAGTCAAACTCACCTCCTTAGGGATTGGACTATATAATGACCCTGATGTGGCTGGTTGCTTTAGAGTTTACCTCTCAAGGAAGCTTTCCCCACCACTAATGTCACCCCCAAAGGGGATTCAATGGCACATTTCCAACTTGCAGAACACATCTGACATCTGAGAAAGAAGCCTTTTTAACTCACTTGAGGAAAAACCTTCTTTTTGGTAGAACCCCTGTTAACCTCTCCCGTAATGAACTCAGAGGATGTTATAGAACAGGAATTGACAAACTACAGCTCATGCACCAAATTAAATCCTCTGCCTGTTTTCTTTTATTATTATTATTATGTTTATTTTGTTTATTATTTTTTTTCAGAGACAGGGCCTTACTCTTTCACCCAGGCTGGGTGCAGTTGCTTGATCACAGCTCACTGCAGTCTCATCTCCTGGACTCAAGCAGTCCTCTTGCCTCAGATTCCCTAGTAGCTAGAACTATGGGCATGTGCCACACCACTCACATAATTTTTATTTTTATTTTGTAGAATCAGGGTCTCACTATATAGCCCAGGCTGGTCTCAAACTCCTAGCCTCAAGCAATCTTCCCGCCTTGGCCTCTCAAAGTACCCAGATTGCAGGCATGAGTCACCACACCTGGCCCCTCTGCCTGTTTTCACACATAAATTTGACTGAAACAGTCATACTCATTCTTTTATGTATTGTCAACGGCTGCTTTGATGTTACAACAGTAGAGTTAAGTAGTTGCAACAGACACCATATGGTCTACAAATTCTAAAATATTTGCTCTCTGGTCCTTTATAGAAAAAAAAAAAAAGTGCCAACCCTATTTTAAAGCAATCAACCAAGTCAACAGAGAAACACAAGAATACTATTGTGAAAACACAGGGCTGGCCAGGTGTGGCCCAGTACTTTGGGAGGCAGAGGTCAGAAGATTGCTTGAGCCCAGGAGTTCAAGGATGAAGTGAGCTACAATTGCACCGCTGCACTGAAGTCTGCATAAAAAAGTGAGACTCTGTCTCTAAAAAAATACTGTGCAAAGCAAGACTAGTGTCCTGCCATTTGTTAGCATACAGAGGAGAGCAGGCAAAGGGGTTTGCCCATCAGCATTGTGGCAGATGTTGATGGTACCCTCCGGCATCCACTGGGCTCCCACCTCTAGAATCTAACATTGCTTTTTGCAAATATCCTAGACTCCCTGAGGTTTTTTTCTGCCAAACAAGGAAAGCTGAAAGCTGCCACCAAAGGCAGATCTCAATCATAAATAGATGGGTGGATAAACACTTTAGTTCCTTTATTCTTCATTTGGGATAACGTAGAGGTACTTCAAACAAATCTCCTTTTGTTTAAACTAATTCAAGTTGGGTGTCCAGGCCTTGCAACTGAAGAGTCCCAACTCCAGCAGGCTGTTCCACAGCATCCTCTCCAAGTAGGGACCTGGGGACCAAAAACATCAGGTGCCGAACACAGTCACTGGGTGTTCAGGGCTCCGCGGAGACAGAGAATCCAGGAAGACGGCTCGAGCACCTCTGCAGTCAACATGTTACAGCTCAAGAGAAAGCAGCATCAGCTTCCCCACTTCTACCACTCAACCAGAAGGTTCATACTGGACAGCAAGTCCTTATGCCTCCTGCAGCTTTAATCATCAATGACTCATCTTGTCATCCAGGGTCCTACCTGAACTGGTCTCTGCCTCTCCTGAGTCTTCCCTAGCCTCCTCCCTCATAATGCTTTAGTCACAGTGCCCTTCTTCCATTTCCTTGACTAGGTCAAACCTCTTCTTTCCCAGGAAACTTAGAAATGTGTTCAGCTGCAAAACCCAACGACAATAGCTAAAAGATATGAGGTTGTTTTTCTTACTAATGAGAAGTCTAATGGTAGCAGTTGCTAGCACCAGTTCAGCTGTTTATGGTGTCATCAGTCACCCAAATTCCTTTCTACCTCATCATCCTTGGTATGGTGGCCCTCTCCCATGTGTGTCTTGCCTATTGGTCACAGGATGGCTGCTACAGCTCAAACATCACATTCATATTAAGGCAGGAAGGGAAGGCAGAGGTGATACCAGCCTTCTCTATCTTATTTCTTTCAGGAAAATAAAAGCCTTCCCTGAAACTTTCCCCCAACTATCCCCAGTATTTTCCATTATTTCTCATTAGACAGGACCAGATCACATAACTCAGGTGCAAGAAATCCTGGGAAAGTGACTACATATCACTCCTAACCTCTACAGCAGAGAAACAGGTAAAAGACAGGGTGTTGGAATCAGGTGTACTGTTGAACCAGATTCTAGCTGGTCACTGAGCATATCCTCAGTAGCCATTACAACTGAAAGAGGGAGGACATGAAGCACAGTACTGACCAAGGGGTGGTGACAAGGTCACCAGAGAGAAACGTTTCCTTCACCTGTTCCAACCAATCAACAACTCCTGATGCAAGGAGAGTTTACTTAATACCATGATTTGGGATAACACATGCCAGGAGTACTGAGAGTGAGCTGTTCTCAGTTTAATAATTTGTGGGCTTCACAATTGAATTAAATGCAATAAAATCATAATGGTGGGGAAATATGTCACTTTTTTCTTAGAAAGGCTAAATAACTTACTACATTTAGTCATGCAGTTGTTACAAGCTGTTAAATTATTTCCAAACTAGGTAAAAGAAACAAGCCTGGGAGATTTGTCTGGTGTGTTAACACACATTATTTACCCTGAGGTGACATTTTAATAGCAGGGGAAAACAGGAGCAGCCTCCCAGCCCCTGCACACACTTCCCCACATGCCGCTCGGAACACATAAATCTCAGCTTTGTCAACCATAACGAGGCCCAGAGAGTGGGCACCTGCTGGAGCCCTTAAACTTTTTCTGAGAAAAATATACATAATTAAGGCATTGTGAGCACTCGCCTCTGATTTATTATTAAAACAACACACCTTGGGCCGCCTTTGCTCCCTGACTAGTTGGTGTTAAACAGACAAGTGATTAAATATCAGCCTCACAGGGAATTTCTCAACACTCTCTCCTCAAGCTTGCCACAGTTGGCACACCTATTCTCTAGAAAGAAAGAGCTCTTTGGCCTCCCATTGTCCCCACTTCTATGAGAAGAGTGGGGCTCATGATTAGCAGCGCTGACTTGGGTGGGCCAGACCTGGATTCAAATTCCGTCTCCACTATCTAATACCTGTGGTCTCTTTTACTCATCTGTAAAATGGAGTGGATAAAGGTTCCCACCTTGTAGGTCTGCAATAAGGATTAGATATAGCCCTGGGCAGAGTTTTCAGCATACAGTAATTGTTCATAGTCATGGGATGACTGCCACACCTCAAACATCACACCCACATTTGAGGCAAGAAGAGAGGGAGGGAGGGATACCAGCCCTATCTGTCCTATTGAACCTCCCTCCCAGTAGCAATAGGACTGTGATTCGAATCTCTATAATCCCTGACACGTAAATGGTGTCTTCTGCATTGTTTCACCTGTATCCCCATCTTTGAAGAACCCATTCCTAAACTCACTTTCTTCTGCAGGAAGCTTTCCCTGACTAATGAGAACTCAGTACCACACCAACTTCTATGGAAGTCAACACAGAGCATCCCTGATAGAGTGGCCAGGAGATGGCAAGCAGCCTACCAGTAGGCCTCTACATTAGTTTTTTTAAAAGTAATTTGCTGATTTGGCAGTAGCAGAATACTGCCAGGGTGGGGGTGGAGGGACACACAAAATCAATAACAGTACCTGATCTCAAACCAGGCAAAGTTGCACCAAAGGGAGGCCCAAACTTTGCCTGTATGATGACTTATGATGACTACTTGTATACCTAATCCACATCTTCAAAATTAAAAAATAAATAAATAAAGGTAATTTGTTAAAATGATGCCTATTAGGCTCTCATGGAAAGATAAGCAACAGTGTGACAGCAAGCCCATGAGTCAGATAGAAGAGGCCAGCAAGGAGTGGTGTGTTGTCAAGTGCCTGTTCTCCATTAAGGAGATAGAATGGCAATGACACAGAAAGGTTCTAGAATAAAGTACAGCTTCTTTTTTTTTTCTTTTTTTTGAGCTGGAGTCTCACTCTGTCGCCCTGACTGGAGTGCAGTGGCCACTCCCGGCCACTGCAGCCTCAACCAGCTGGGCTCCAGAGATCCTTCCGCCTCAGCCTTCCAAGTAGCCGGAACTACAGGAGCCCCCTACAATGCCTGGCTAGTTTTTTGATTCGTTGTAGAGATGAGGTCTCGCCAAGTTGCCCAGGTGGGTCTTGTACCTGCGGGCTCAGGCAATCCACTCACCTCAGCCTCCCAAAGCGTGGGATTACAGGCTGAGCCACCGAGCCTGGCTGAGTACAACTTCTAACAGGAATGGTTCCCAGGCTATATGCCCGGGTGAGGCTCTTAATTGAGTTTTCTTGATCGTCTACTGGGAGCTTAGTATTGGTGACAGACAGAAAATGCATGAGGTGTGACCTGACCCCCAGTTGCAGCTGTGTGGTGCACACTGGGAAGCCCAGAAGATGAGCTCTCTTTGAGTTGGCAGGGCACAAAGGTGGCCCTTCAAGGGCTGGGGAAGTTAGGGAGGGTTGGCAGGGAAGGGAGGAACTTAAAGTACTGGTAAGATTTCAAAAGACAAAGGGGAGGGCTAAGGAACAGAGGCAGAACGGATTTGTAACTCTGTATCTGCTCAATTCTAAGACATTAATTTGGGGATGTGCTTTCCAAACCTCCCTTAAGTGCACACAACTGTAAAGCACATCCTAATCTCAGAAACACTATGGTGTGGGAAACGTTCAGGACAGAATCTGAGCTGCCACTCTTGCATCAGACACCTGTTGTCCCCATCACTGGTGCAGATGTGCCTTCACGTCATCTTGCAATCATCCTATGAAGGGGACACCACTGTCATTTCCAGTTTTTGGATGAGAAGAATAGACATCAGGGGCTCGGGGATTTGTCCAAGGTCTTTTACAGTCCTCCCTGACTGGATTCCTGGCAAAACTCATGGGTGGGAGGTGCTATGGAGGGGGCAGATGCAGCTGGGTGAAGAAGGAGGGGTGTTGCCCTGACCCAGGCCCCATAACTGCCTGCCTGTCTCACCATCCTCCACTCAGCAACAGAAAGCTGCCTTCCCTTCGTACTTGAAATGAACTCCAAATTCCTTGCAAGACTGACCAGGCACTGCCGCAAACAGCCTGTGCCACCCTCCTGCCTCTGCTGCCTCTGTCTCTCTTGTTTCCTCTCCTTCTTATTCCTGCTCTGGGGATCACTGGAACAACCCTAACTCATCCTTGTCTGGGACCTCATCGACTACTCTTCTGCCTGACTAAAACGTCTGCCATTTCCCAGAAAAAAGACAACTCAGCCTTTAGTCACTCAGCCCCAGGCCCCCTCAGCTTCCAGTCACAGTGAGACCAGTTTCACTTACTTCGTTATTGGCACTCTGTTTAAGTTTTGTTTGTTTGTGGTCTCTCCTCTCACACACACTAGAATGGGAACCCCACCGTACACCATAGCAGGGAATTTTGCCTGTTTTTTTCACTATTGCCTCACTCATGTTCTTTGCATGAATACGTGTACCCCACCAACAGGAAGGGCATGCCCCATCTTTGAAACAGTAAACCAAACCATGGATCCCAGTGAGACTCAAGTCAGAAGCAAACACAGAGCTGAGCAATGTCCTGGAGGTTGGTCCAACCTGGGCAGATTAGTCAAGCTTCTTCTACCTAGAAAGGAGGCGCTTAAGCTCTTCTTCCCATGCTTTGCTCTCGTCCTGGAGCTTCTATGTATCTGTGCCCTATGGTCTACAGCGTGACACTTTGCTGTGTCTAGTCCTTTTCTCAGTATCGTCTTGTTGAGAGTGAGGCCCAAGTGCCACTCCATGTCCCTGTTTGTTTTCCTACCCAGAGGCAGCTACTCAGCAAACTCAGGCATCCCAAGGCAGCTCAGTCTTCCTGGCATGATTTCAAGTAGCAATAATTCCAGAAATTTTTTCAGTAAAGTCATTCAACCTCTTTTGGGACATAAATTAACATGTGCTTATGGAGACCTAGCCATGGCTCACCATGGAGGATGCAAATTAAGAGGGTCACCCTACACCTAGAGAGCTCACAGTTAGAAATGTCCCTAGAGAGCTCAGTCAGTCCTTCCCCTAGAGAACTGAATCACTTCTGCCATTAGAGAGTTCACAGTCATCCCTGCCCCTGGATATCTCACAGATCATCCTGCCTTAAAGAGCTCACAGTCAGTTATAACCTACAGAACTCATAGTCAGTTCTACTTTTGAGAGTTCTGTCAGTCCTCCCCTAGGGAACTCACAGTCAGTCCTACCCAAAAGAACTCACAGTCAGTCCTGCACCCAGAGAGCATACACTCAGTCCTACACAAGAGAACTCAGGCAGTTCTGCCCCTAGAGATCTCAGTCCATCCTGCCCTAGAGAGCTCACAGTCATTACCATCTTAGAGAGTTCACAGTCAGTCCTACCTATAGAACTCAGCCAGTTCTACCCCTTGACAGCCCATAGTCATTCCTCCTCTAGAGAGATCAGTCATTCCTGCCCTTAGAGAGCTCACAGTCTTACCCAAGAAAACCCAGTCAGTCCTATCCCTAGAGAGTTCACAGTGAGTCCTACCCTAGAGAACTTACAGCCAGTCCTGCCCTCAGAGCTCACAGTCAGACCTACCCATAGAGGGATCACAGTCAGTCTCACCCTAGAGAGCTCAGTCGAACTTTGGAGACCTCAGTCAATCCTGCCCTAGAGAGCTCACACTCAGTCCTTTCCTTAAAGAGTTAATAGTCATTCTTACCCCTAGAGAGCTCACAGTCCATCCTACCCTAGAGAACTCACAGTGAGTCCTGCTCTAGAGAGCTCACAGTCAATCCTACCCCAAGAGAGGTCACAGTCAGTTCTACCTTAGAAAGTTCACAGTCAGTCTTGCCCAACAGAACTCAGTCAATTCTGCCCTAGAGAGCTCACAGTCGGTCCTATCCCTAGAGAGTTCAAGTCATTCCTACCCCTGGAGAGCTCAAATTCCATCCTACCCTAAAGAATTTAGTCAGTCCTGCCCTAGAGAGCTCACAGTCAATCCTACCCCAAGACCTTACAGTCAGTTCCACCCTACAGAGCTCATAGTCTTACCCCTAGAGAGCTTACAGTTGTTGCTGCCCTAGAGAAATCACAATCATGCCATAGATAGCTCACTGTCAGTCCTGCCCCTAAAGAGCTGATGGTCAGTACTACCCCTAGAGAATGCATATTTCTATCCCTTGAGAGTTCATAGTTATTCCTACTCTAGAGAACTCACAGTCAGTCAAACCCTAGAGAACTCATGGTCAGTCCTACCCCTAGAGAGCACACAGTCAGTCCTAACCTAGAGAACTCACAGTCAGTCTTACCCCTAGAGAGCTCACAGTCAGTCCTATCCCTAGAGAGCTCGAAGTCAGTCTTGCACCTAGAGAACTCATAGACAGTCTTAGCCCAAGAGAGCTCCCAGTCAGTTCTACCCTAGAGAGCTCACAGTTGGTCTTATCCCTAGGGAGCTCAGAGTCAGTTGTGCCCTAGAGAACTCAGTCAATCCTGCCCTAGAGAGCTCACAGTTAGTCTTTTCCCTAGAGAGTTCAAAGTCATTCCTACCGCTAGAGAGCTCATAGTCTATCCTACCCTAGAGAACTCACAGTCAATCCTGTCCTAAAGTTCTCACAGTCAGCCTACCCCAAGTCAGTTCTACCTTAGAGTTCATAGTCAGACTAACTACTAGAGAGCTCACAGCCAGTCCTACCCCTGAGAGTTCAGTCTATCCCTACCTTAGAGAACAGTCAGTCCTACCCAGGATAACCCAAAGTCAGTCCTGCACCTAGACAGTTCAAAGTCAGGCCTACCCCTAGAGAGCTCACGGTAAGTCCTGCCCCTAGAGAACTCATAGACATTCTTAACTCTAGAAAGCTCACAGTCAGTTCTGTAATAGAAATCACAAAGTCAGTTCTACCCTAGAGTGCTCACAGCTGATCCTACCCCAAGAGAGCTCACAGTCAGTTCTACCCTAGAAAACTTAGTCAATGTTACCCCTACTGAGCTCACAGTCGGTCATGCCCTAGAGAGATCAGTAAGTCTTTTCCCTAGCGAGTTCATAGTCATTCCTACCCCTAGAGAGCTCACAGGTCATACTACCCTAAAGAACTCACAGGCATTCCTGCCCTAGAGAGCTCACAGTCAACCTACCCCAAGAGAGCTCATAGTCAGTTCTACCTTAGAGAGTTCAGTCTTGCCACTAGAGAGCTCAGTTGTACCCTAGAGAGCTCATAGTTGACTTTGTCCTAGAGAACTCACTGTCAGTCCTGCCCATAGAGAGCTCATAGTCAGTCTTACGCTGGAGAGCTCACAGTCAATCTTGCCCTAAAGAGGTCACAGTCAGTTCTACCCTAGTGTTCACTGTCAGTCTTGACCCTGGAGAGTTCACAGTCAGTCCTACCAGATAGAGCTCATTGTCAGTACTATCCTAGAGAAATCATGGTCAGCCTTACCCCCAGAGAACTCACAGTCCTACCCCCTAGAAAGCTCACATTCAGTCCTATCCCTAGAGAGCTCATAGTCTATCCTACCTTAGAGAGGATATAGTCAGTCTTGCCCCTAGAGAGCTCACAGACAGTCCTACCTCTAGAGAGATCATGGTCAGTCCTACCCAAGAGAACTTACAGTCAGTTCTAACCTAGAGAACTTACAGTCAGTTCTGCCCTCAGAGAGCTCACAGTCAGTCTTACCTATAGACAGATCACAGTCAGCCCTACCTGGAGAGCGCATAATCTGTCTTACTCTTAGAGAGCACACAGTAAGCTTTACTCTAGAGAACTCAGTCAGTCCTACCCATAGAGAGTGCAGGGTCAGTCTTACCAGAGAACTCACAGTCAGTCCTACCCTAGAGAGTTCACAGTCAATCCTGCCATAAGAGAGCTCACACTCAACCCTACCCCAAGAGAGCTCACAGTCATTGCTACCCTAGAGAGCTCATAGTCAGTCTTACCCCTCAATTGGTCATGCCCTTGATAACTCACAGTCAGTTCTGCTCTAGAGAGCTCATAGTCAATCATTTCCCTAGAGAGTTCATAGTCATCCCTACCCTTAGAGAGCTCACAGTCCATCCTACTCTAAATAATTCATATTCAGTCCTGCTCTAGAGAGCTCACAGTCAGGGAAATCACTGTCAGTCATACCACTAGAGAGCTCAGTCAGTCCTACTCCTAGAAAGTCCATAGTCAGTTTTACCCCTAGAGAGCTCCCAATTAGTCATGCCCTAGATAACTCGCAGTCAATTCTGCCCTAGAGAGCTCATCGTCAATCATTTCCCTAGAGAGCTCATAGTCATTCCTACCCCTAGAGAGCTCAGTCAGTCCTGCTCAAGAGAGCTCACAGTAAGGTCTACCTCAGAGATTTCACTATCAGACATGCCACTAGAGAGCTCAGTCAGTCCTACTCCTAGAAAGTTCATAGTCAGTCCTACCCTAGAGAGCTCACAGTTTTGCCCTAGAGAGGTCATGGTCAGTCCTACCCTAGAGTACTCACAGTCAGTCCTACCCCTAGAGAACTCACAGTCAGTCCTATCCTTGTAGAGCTCACAATAAGTCCTACTTCTTGAGAACTCACAGATACTACTGCCCCTAGAAAGCTCAGAGTCAGTCCTGCCTCTAGAGAGCTCATAGTCAGGTGTGTCCTAGAGAGCTCATAGCAAGTCCTACCCTAGTGTACTCACCGTCAGTCCTACCCTATGGAACTCACAGTCAGTCCTACCATAGAGTTCCCAGTCAGTCCTGCCCCTAGAGAGGTCACAGTTAGTCCTGTCCTAGAGAGTTTCCAGGAAGTCCTGCCTCTAGAGAGCTCACCGTCGGTCCTACCTTAGAGTTCTCACCATCAGTCCTACCCTAAAGAGCTCACAGTCTTACCTTAGTGGGATTACAGTGAGCCCTGCTTATGGAGAACTCATAGCCTCCTCTTCTTTCACCTTTAGGGCTAAATTGTTAAATTAAAGCACCAAATGCCTAAAGAATTCACAAGTCATTGTGGGTTGGTATTGCCAGTAAGGGCTTCTTGGAGGAATTCGGGGAGCATTAAGCATCATCCCTCACAGGCTTCATAGGATGAGGACTTTAGGTAGGGAATGTGCTTCAGAAAGCATAATGGAAGTCTTGCTGATGTCAAAGTTTTTCCAACCTTTTCATGGTCTTTTTTGTTTTATTTTCCAAAATATCTTGCAAGTTTTACTCATGCACTGTTAACGATAAGAACTTATATTTCCCAATTGATGCCACTAAAATGATGCAATTTTGTCAGTTCTATCATACTTCCTACAGTTATAAATGTCTCCCCACTCTCAGAAGTTGGGAGGGAGGGGCAGGAGCATTCCACCCACTCCCATGCTGCAACTGGTCCCAAAGGATGGGTGGGGCTCGCAAACCAATACTCAAAAGGAAAGAAGAGAAAGGAGTGCTTTCCAGGAGAAGGAACTAGTAAGATCCCATAGATGGAAATGGACCAGGAATCCACAAGAATCTTAAGAGAAAATGCACATGGAAACAGTAATTTTTATCCATTGAGAGACTGGTTACCAGGCTTCGACAAGGAGTCCCAGCCATGCAGCTGCACCACTGCACAGCTTCTTCCTCTACTTCCTCTGCACATGCAGAGGTTCTGTCCAAGATTCCTACTCAGTTCTTGTGATTACAGACAAAATCAAATGCCCTCGATACTTGATATCCTTTATTTCATCAGAGCTTCATAACAGTCCCATGAGA
>CAUYQG010022459.1:0-21886 GCA_963574415.1 Tarsius wallacei
TTTCTTTTTTTTTTTTTTGAATTGGAGTCTCACTCTGTTGTCCAGACTGGAGTGCAGTGGCCGCTCCCGGTCACCGCAGCCTCGACCTGCTGGGCTCCGGCGATCCTTCCGCCTCAGCCTTCCAAGTAGCTGGAACTACAGGCGCGCGCTACCATGCCCTGCTAATTTTTTGATTTTTATTGTAGAGATGAGGTCTCGTCAAGTTGCCCAGGCGAGTCTCGAACCCGCGGGCTCAGGCAATCCACTTACCTCAGCCTCCCAAAGCGCAGGATTATAGGCTGTGCCACCAAGCCCGGCCTACATATTATTTTTCTATATTTTCTGAAACCTTACCATTCTAGCTTAACTCTCCCCACAACCTTCAAAAAAATAAGCCAGTAACGTAAAGTTATTATCGAGGGAGAAAAAGTATACACACAGAGAGATACAGAACTATAGTGTATATAAAGAACATTGCTAGCTATACATCACATGCCAGTTTTTACTAGAAAAGAAATTGTTATTCAAAAAATGTTAAGAGTTGATGCAAATTTATAGGGCAACTGCACTGAGTGACAGACATCTGTGGTAGGGTAATACTAGGCTGTTTCTTGCTTTGTTGATTCAACAATCAGCACTGAATGTCTCCTGTTCTAATTTATTTTAACTTCTGCTTAATTAAATGCATAAAAGAACTAATGTGTTGGATTTGGGGATTTAAAATGACTTTCACCCAGCTGTTTTTAAATGCACTAGGAAATTTCTTGAATAGAATTGTTCTTTTAGAGGCAAAAAAGCAGACTGTAACCATGACATTCACACAGAGGGGAATTATCACCTAGTGACACTGGCTGACAACTTGTAAACAGTAGTTCCCACCCAGAATCTGAAAGACATTCCAGGGCTCTTCCAACTACCTCAAGAAGTGATATAAAAGTGCCAATAAGAAAGGTCAAAATAAAAAAATTTTTTTTTTTTTAGTTGGAGTGCCACTCTGTCTCCCAGGCTGAAGTGCAGTGGCACACTCACAGCCACCGCAGTCTTACCTGCTGGGCTCAGGTGATCCTTCCGCCTCAGCCTTCCAAGTAGCTGGAACTACAGGCATGCGCCACCACACCCAGCTAATTTTTTTTATTTATTTTAGAGACGAGGTCTCACCAAGTTGCCCAGACCGGTCTCAAATTCCTTGGTTCAAGCAATCCTCTCACCTTGACCTCTCAAAGTGCTGGGATAACAGGTTTGAGCCACCGCGCCCAGCCCGATAAAATTTTTAACTCATGTTCAGTCAATTCAACAAGCAGGTGCTCAATAAACACGTGCTAAACCAAACAGAATCCTGCAGTACATCAATCTAACTTTTTGGAAAACTCTTCCTACCCTCCACCCCCCTTTTAATGGAGTATTTATGGAGGCTCATCATGGCTTTAAATACAGTAGGTAGGCCGGGTGTGGTGGCTCACACCTATAAAGAACACTGCTAGCTATACATCACATGCCAGTGGCACGATCATGGCTCACCGCAGCCTTGACCTCCTGCACTCAGGCAATCCTTCCACCTCAGCCTCCTCAGTAGCTGGGACTACGGGCGCATGCCACCATACCTGGCTAATTTTTCTGATTTTTTTTATAGAGATGAAGTCTTGCGCTACATTGCCTAGGCTGGTCTTGAACTCCTTGGCTCAAGCAATCCCCAGCCTTGGCCTCCCTAAATGCTGGGATTACAGGAATGAGCCACCAAGCCTGGCAAATTCTATATTTTAAAAGAACATGTTAGGGATATAGTTTCTACTCAGTCTGATATTTAATGCCAAGATAGTACTCAGTACTAGCAGGGAATTACACTATCTAAGCTGTACCATCCCCATTTTGCAGATTGAGAAATAACTCAGTAAGAGCCTAACATTGCAAAGTCTCAAGCTGGTGTTTTATCCCATGGGAACAATCAGGCTCTTCGTTATTGACTAAAAAACTCTAACCCAGAGTTTTAGGAAGAACCTCCAACAAGCAACCACTCTACAGAAATGTCTCTTGCAGAAAGCACAGAGGCGCGGTTCATATGCAGGGATAACTTTTGTTTTACATGCAGGGACAACTTATAACTTTTAAGAATCCATATATGAGGGACTCTAAGAAACAGTTTTCTCCACAATGCATTTACAACACTGTGTTGGAAGAAATCCTAAGCACAACAATCCTCAAACACAATTAAGCCACATGGAAAAGTCTTTTCCCATAGACACCTAAGTTGTTGTCGTCCCCGCCCGTTCCCCCCACTCCCCCCCCCACCCCCGCCCGCCATCTGTATCTCCTGGACTCCATGGCAGCCTGGAGAAGGGCCCTATCATGTTCTCAAATTGAATCATGTTCTCAGCTGAAGCCAACTTAAGCATTGCTGTACCCAGCTTGATTGTTCCAGTTTTGCAACGTCTCCCCCTCCCCCAATCAGGGCAAACCTCCAAGGAGCTGAGACTTCAATGGCCACAACACAAACAAAAAATGCCAATGAAGGGCTCCTTTCTGTTATTCCCCTTAATTGTATCCCAAAGAACTGAGCAATAATTTTCAAATGACAGAACAAACTCAACCATGACAAATTCCCCCATGTTGTGAAAACTTGCACTGAGTCTAATGCTTATAACCGAAGCTCAGGAAAAGGCAGTGGGGCTGAAAGCGATTTTAAACACTCTGCCTCCCATAGCTAGTCCCCTTCTGGAAGGTTTATATTTCGTGTCAAAGAGGTTAATGAGTTAGTGGGTCTGCTCTAGGTCTAGCTTTGGAGTATAACCATATGGAAAGCAGAGATAAGCAAGTAAAAGATGTGGTGCTGATCAATATGGGGGCAGATAATACCATTTTGAAAACAGATTACAAGTCCGCCATGCGCTGTAACATAATTTAAACAAATATCACAAAATGAATTCCTACCAGGCAAGGTGCTCTTAAGAATAACTCAGGTATGTCTGGAAGCCACAATGACATTTTAAGACCTCTGGGAACTACTTAATTCTCAGACATCCTTAGATGACATCTTGCTGGCCTGAAAGAATTAGCAAATTTGCAAAAAGAACTGGATTTCAGGATAAGTCAAACCCCTTCTGGGTCTTCTGAAGTTTTTGAACATAAGCCACTGACTACAGACTGAGTTCCAGTGCAATTCAATCAGTTCTAATTCAGCTAAAGAAAAGCTAACACTTAGCATTTACTGCCTACCACGCCTAGTGCTGAGCTTTTTAACATCTTCCCAAGAGGTGATGTATGAGGGAGGATTTTTCTCCATCACGGAGAAAAGGAGACTAATGTTCAAAGGGGCTGAACATTTGTCCAAGGTCAAACAGCCAGTAAGCCAGGATATAGACAGAAGTCCAGGTCTGCCAGACACCAGAAAAAACTCAACCACCCTATCAAGCTATCTCTTCCACAAAAAGAGCATCCCCATGTAAATGCACTCACTGATCTCCACCTGCATTCGAAGAAAGTGCACATTCTGCTCTGTGAGACACGCCACGCCTCCCCCCCCCCCCCCATCTCACTGTCACCACATCAATGCCTTGCTAGGGTATGCCACATTCTCTTCTCAGTTGGTGCCAAACCATCTGAAATACAACTGATTTTTGCAGCAATGGAAGACACATACCACAAACAGTAATGTGTGTCCTTTGAAATGTTAAGATAAGCCTCCTTGCTTCAAAGGAGAAGACGAATCAAAACATCCATTCATTCAATAATACACTGTAGGCACTGGGATCCAATAGTCAACTTAAATTGATGAACTCTCTCTCTGATACAGAGAACTGTAATTAACAGTGGTCTCCAAGTCAAGGAAGAAGAGTAAGGAAAGGTAAGAGGGACAAGAGTGGATGCCCCTGCAGACAGTGTAAGCCATGGCCAAGCCATGACTGTGCTGTCATCATGGGGCACGTCTGATGCTCCTCCAAGCCTGTTCATACCAGTGCACTATTTGGAATCAGTCCTTCTGACTGACTCTAGGTATCGATGAACAACTCCTAACGTCTCAGGGTCTAAGCCACAAATATCATCCTTTTTTAAATAAGCCACTTAAAAAAGAAACCTCTGCCTGAAACACACACTTCTGCTCGTACTTTTTGTTTTGATCTACACAAGCTCGTTCCACTCTCAAGCAAAACTCAAAATTTAAAATAACCAATCCTAGAAAGCAGCAGTCCAGCATCCTTCAGTCATAAAGGCCTGGAAGGAAATGTCAATAATAAAAATGCAATGCACAGTATTAGTTTTACCAGGGGACGAAACTGTAATTACAAAGAATTTCTATATTAACTAAAGTTCAGTATAATAAATGAGCTTTAAAAACTAGGCCACCATTGATTGAGCAGATACTAAATAAGTATTCTGTGAATCTGGTATGAGCAAAAAGCTTTACGGTGCAGCTCATAGTAATTTCACATGACTAGGAGCTTGTATGGTAGAGTGAATCCTTCTAAGAAATGACAGCCTTAGTATAACATACTTTTAGCCAAAGATAATATCATCTCTTGAAAATATCTGAGGTCACATTTGTTGTGATTCTACTCCAAGATCTCATTAAACTTCATGAAGTGTCTATAATGTTCAGCAGAGGGTAATGTTCACAAAGTAACCTGTTTTTAAAAAGCAATAAACCCATAAAGCCAATTAAAGCCTTACACACTTCCTCTAATACTTTTTATAAAATTTGCTTAATTTCTGATGTGACAAAAAAATACTGAATTCTTGGTCTCCCCCAACCTAACCTTGAGTCGCTGTGTTATAAGGAACCACCCACACGTTGCCATTTGCTTTCTTTAAAAATGGGCCTGTCAGTTTCTATTCTGAAGCTATTGTAGAAAAGCAGCAAGAAGAATGGAAACTTTAAGAGTGTCATTTTCAAACGTTGCAGAGCTAAAGCCCACTCTGTAGAGTAATGCTGCCCACTCTCATTTTCGACAACATGTTAACTGCAAACTCACTGACAAGTGTCCACCAACCTGTCTTGCCAAGCTCTATGCCGTTTTTTCATGTGTTTATATCTGTTCCTTTTCCCTCTCCTAAATTCCCTAAGTAGGAGGGGTGTACTATAAATGTTTTAACATCTTTCATAACACAGAGAATGGCACCAAATACTTGGACCCTCAATGTAGAAGATGAATTTTAACTAAATCTTATTTGAAAGTTTTTGGAATTGTGTGTGTGTGTCTGTGTGTGTCTGTGTGTGTGTGTGTGTGTGTGTGTGTGTGTGTGTGTGTATGTTTTAATTTTCCTACCTTTCTGGACTATACATATGAATGAGAACGGTCTTCTGTAAGGATAGGCAGACATTTTCTGTAAAGAGCCAGACAGTAAATATTTTAGGCTTGGTAAGCCATATGGTCTCTGTTGCAACCACTAACTCCGTCATAGTAGCAAGAAAACAGCCAGAAATAATAAGTCAACAAAGAGTAGCAGGGACTATATTCCAATAAAACTTTATTTACAAAAATAGGAGGTGGGCCAGATGTTTGCCCGTGGGCTATGGTTTGACAACCCTTGGTCTTATACATCAAGTCTCAGAATCAGCAAAATGAAGTTAAAGGCTAGTAGCCAAACTGACATTTTTATCTTATTTTATTTAGAGACAGAATCTTTTGTTGCTCAATCTAGAATCAAACTCCTGGGAGGTCCCCCTGCCTCAGCCTCCCAAGTAGCTGGGACTTCCAGCACACACCATGGCACCGAGTCAGACTGACATTTATTAACTGGTAATCCTGGGCAAACTACTTAACTTTTCTTTGCTTCAGTTTCTTTGTGTACAAAATGTAGAAGAAGAGGCAGGCATAACAGAACCTCCCTCACAGTATTGTTCTGAGAAAGAAGTAAATGGTTTAAAATAGGAAAAGTGCTTAGGTTAGTAGCTAGAACATATTAAGTTTGCTATGAGCATTATTTTAAATATGATTAATGTCATTCTTCAGAACCAGTACCAAATACACATTTTTTTTCTGTTATTGTTATGTCAAAGATGTCAATGTTTCTAGGAAAAGTTAAACATTTTTTTTCTATCCCTATGTCAGTGCCTATGCATCTTAAAAGCAGAAAACGTTAAAGATACACAAAGGTTAGAATGTCAAATCAAATTCATAAGCTATGCAATCCAAATTTAAATTGTTGGGAGGCACTTAGGTTTTGAGCTTATTCATAAGCCACTTGTGGTTTTCTTAGGATTTGAGTTCTGTTATGATTTGGGGATCATTGGAGACCATTTCCTCTCTTTTTTTCCAAGTCCATCCTAAAGCGATTAATGCTGGTTTAGGGCAACAGGAAGGAACAGATGGCTGGGCCTAAGGTTTAAAAGTACCTTTCATATCATCAATTCAGTGAAGGGAGTGAGGGGGAGACACTACCACTGTATAATTCCTTTACTAAATGTAAAACTAGTCATTAAACTGAAGTCACCCGTTCATTCCCAGTACTGTTCTACACATCTCTGAACAAAGGAAAAATATGACATCAGGTTTTCTTAACTACATTTCTTAACCACATTCTATCCATAGTGAGGAACAAATCTGTCTCAAGACATTTCTGGTATCACAAAGAGGAGGGGGTGTGCTACTGTCTCCTAGGGTAGAGGTCAGTGATGTTATTCAACACCCTGCAACACACAGGATGATTCCCCACAACAAAAAATTATCCAGTCCAACATGTGAATAGTGCCGAGGTTGAGAAAACCTGCCTTCAACTAGGAGAAAACCTCCAACAGTAGAACCACCTGCCAGGTACCTTGTGTTTATCATCTTGTTTTACCTTCATAACAAGTCTACAAAGGCTGGTTTTCCTTTTTCCATTAGCAGATGCCAGAAAAGATGGTCCAGAGAGTTTAGGCTGTCTGCTGCAAGGCCCTCAGCCTCCAAGTAATAGCAGAGAACAGAACACAAGCTTGTTGGGTTTACCACACACCATTCCCAGAAGGGGAAAGTATTTGGCAAATGAAGACTAGTAGGTTTAACTTAAGGGAAATAAGATATCCAAAGTCTCAGAGCTACTATCAAATGAGAATCCCCATCTCTGTCAGGCCCAGAAATAATTCAGACAGACAGTAGGAGACGAGAAATCCATCACCTTCGCACCAGTAAGAAGCCTTCAGTGGCTCTGCAGCGGTGCCCTTGATCTTGACCAGCCAGCATAAGAGGGACAGAGGTTTTATCGAGCACCTCGGAGTTTATTACACTCTGCAGCTCTTTCTCCTTTATAGGAATTTTCTGCCCAAACTCAATAGTCACCAGCATTCTGGAGAGGTTAACATCCTTCTTTATTTACTGAGTAAGATACACATCCACTTGTTTCTGGTTCCCAGTATAATTAGCCATCTCATGCGGCCAAAAAAAAAAAAAAAAAAAAGTAAGGTATTAGAGCCAGTTTTCAAATTCTTTCCAATATAAGTCTAATTTTATATCATTCTCTGGACCTCTCAAATTCATATATAAAATTCCAATTAAAAGTGTTCCATATACATATATATGCATATTTCATTTTCAGAAAAACAAGGCTTCTAATGGATTTATGTGTACGTATGCATTTATTTATTAAAAACTCAGTATCTTTTCTTTGAACTTTTTAAGTCACAACTTGGCCCAGATTTGCAAGACAACTCTCTGAGCCTCCATAAAATGTCGACATATCTCTATAAAAGAACTGTTGACTCAAGCAAACCTATTCCTCTGACTTTGTGCAATGGATTTAAAGCCATATTTCCAGGAAGAGTACAGTGAAAATACAGAGAGGCAAGTATTGCAGATGGCAAGAATCCTTACTTCTTACAGGTCTCTAGTTCAAAATCACAGAAAGGTAAAAGCATTTGTGGTCAAGATCATCCCCCACCTGCTACATACTATTTCCCTTCCTCAAAATGTCATCTCAAACCACAGCCCAGCAATACAAAACAGAACAGAACAAAATCTGGCATTAAATATGGATCCCCTTGCAAGAGTTCCTGTTCAGACCGGGGTAATACTCACAGAGGCACTAAGATTTATCAGAAAACTCTACTTGCCAGTGGTACCAACAAAAACAAAAGTCTAAAACAAAAACAGGATGTTCAATTTTCTTAAACTTCATATAACCTTTCAGACAAAAACTTCCTACTCAATATTTTCCCATATTTTTAAACCCTAAAACTATTACTCATAAATATTACTTACAGCACAAATGTAGAGTTGAATTGATTTTACAGAATATCCAGATGTATACTAGGTTACTTTATCAGAACAATCTCAGTGCAAGCAATAAATAATTTTGCCATGCTTTTGAACTGAAAATTATAAAACAAGGAATGATGTTTCTTCAGATCAAGAGCTCTGTTCTCGGCCACCCCATCTGTGAGACCCAGGAATGTGGCTTCCTGCTGGATAACTATGACTCACAACTGTAATATTATCTTCTTGGAAATGACAGGGGCGTGACATTAGCTTGACTACAAGGAGCATGTAGAGTGGGAACTTGGCAATAATCCACTTAATACGATCCAGATGTGAAGGCAAATCCAACAGTTCATTTTCTGAATTCATCACTGACAACTTAAGGAACTGAATTACTCAAACTCATTCAGCCAAAACAAAGCACAACATGATTAAAAATTCTCATTTATTCTTGACCACCACAACCAGAATTGATACTGAGGATTTTGAGAAATACATGCCACCTACTGTAGTAACTACTTTAAATACACTGTCTCCAACTCTCACGATAACCTTGTAAGATGGAGGTTATTTATCCCTATTATACAGAGCGGAATATTGAGGCTTAAAAAGATTATAGCATCTCCTCAAAATCAAAGAAAGGTCTACTGAGAACCTTCCATGTTCTATGACATCAGGCATTCAAGAGTGAACAACACAGACACATCTTGACCTTTGTGGAGATTACAATTCTCTAAGTGGCAAAGCCAGATTTCATACCCAATATGAGTGGAATGTCAATGTCCTTGCTAAGGTGAAAACTAAGGAAATGAATAGTTTCAGAGGCTACTTGACCTGGAGATGAGGCAGAAGCCAATTTCTGCATTTGCAGCATCTGTTCTGTGTTCTCTTGTTCACCTAAGTTCCTGCAGATTGACAGTCACATGCACCAAGTTGCCAACAATAACTATTAGTTGGGAGGTCTTTTAAAGTTGCTACTGGAACAAATCTTCCTTATTCATGCCAAGTACCATACCTGACCCAAACATTCCTTTTTCTGCCTCTAAAAAGGCCTTACCCAGGGTCCTCACCATCATTGGACCCCATTCAAAGGGTATGCCAAGGACAGTAATCTTCGTATGGATTCAGTGATAACTGTTTGCTTCTGTCTATCTGACCACCACCACTGATTTGCATTAGTTATCTATCACTGCGTAACAAATTATCCCACAACATAATGGCTTCTAACAACAAACATTTATCATCTCACAGTTTCTATGAGATTCAAGAGCAATTTCACTGGGTAGTTCTGGCTCAGGGCCTCCCATGAGGCTACAGTCAAGATGTTAGCTGTGCTGCAGTCACCTGCATATTTGATTTGGATTAGAGCATCCATTTCCAGGCTAACTCACATGGCTATAAGTAGGAAGCCTCAGTTCCTCACCACATGTGCCTCTCCACAGGGCTGTTTGAGGGCACTCACAACATGGTAGGTGGCTTCCCCTGAAGTGAGTGATCCAAGAAAGCAAGACTCTTTGGAGTCTCTAAAGTCACTATCACTTCTGCCTTACTATGTTCATTAGAAGTGAGACACTAAGTCCAGCACACAGTCAATGAAAGGTCAGTTAAGTCCCAGCTTTGAAAGAACGAATATCAAAGAATTTGTGCATATATTTTTCAAATGACCGTTACCTCATAAACCCCTTCAAGATAAGAAGAAGAAATTGGGTCTTCAGGAGAACACAGGTGAATTAACTATAAACCCAGAACCCAGAAGGTGAATATAGTGTTGGTTTCTATTGGCTGGTCAGCTAACCAGAGCTAGTCAACAGGCCAGCTACACCAAAGTATATAATAAGTAAGGAAAATCATACTTGATAAGGCATTAAGCTTGGTGCTTACTAAATTTAAATTATCAATATTTGAACAGAAACAGTAAGGGATTTGTTTTTGCTTTTGTTTTTTGATAGACCAGTATTTGTGAACCAAAAATCATTATTCTTTTTGTCACGATACCATTTCAAAGTCAGCTTATAAGTGCTGGAATTGTATGTGTCTAGGGCTGCATTCTTTATGTTAGAATGCTAATCTATGCACAAATTGATATCTACCCTTTAGTCACAAAAAAGAAAAATGATTAAGAAACAAACAAAACTCTTTAACCAATGCCAAAATAAACAGAATAAGATTTATAAACAAAAAATAAATAAACTTGTTCTTTAATTTCTAGTGTTTCAAGTATTTATAGCATGATAAAATGTCTCAGCCTAGGAAGAGTCATTGACCAAAGATGCTATAATTCTAAAAAATCTTTAGTTGCATAAATGCTTGCATATTCTCAACTGTCTAAGCAGCCAGATAAATAAGATATACACAGCACAAAAAAGAGCATGTAGACATTAAAGGAGAAATAAGACAGTCAAGGTCTGCTACTCCTCCACACAGAAATAAGTTCTCTCCTAAAAAATATTTTTAAAGGCAATGTTTTATGAAAATGGTAAGAATTCGGAGTAATCTCAGCAATCAGCGAGGCCAACACCTCTTTTTTGAAATGAGCAAAAAAACTTTTTCAAACCTGTTTGATGAGTTATGTAAAGGTTTCCTATGTCCAATAGTCATCATCACTGTCCACATGTGGACACTGAGTCATTCTAAGCCTGGTGCTGCTCTAGAAGCTTCCTCTGAAACAGCCCCTCTCATCCCCCTACCCACACCATGAGGTAGGTATTATTACTGTCCTTATCTTAACAAATGAGAGGCTAAGACTAAGGGAAGTTAAAAACATTTACTGCTCACTACAGAGGTGAGCAGGGTCTCCAACCCAGACCCTCCAGCCTCAGCATCCATGCTTGTGACCCTATTCTATCATATTGCTTATATTCAAGGCCTCTCTCGGAAGGCTTCGGGAGACTTTGGATTCAGCTACCTCCTAGGCAAAAGAGAAACTTAACAACATTATACCTCTGTACTGCCTTTAGAAATCACAAGCTACCACCTGCATTAAAACCTCCTAAGCAATTCTGTCAGGCATCTCCTTAGTGTTTCTATGAATGAAATTTATAAATTTCATTCTTTTTCATACTACATTCAAGGTTTCTGCCATAACCATATGCCCCTTGTACTCTATTTTTATTTTAAAAATCACCTAATTTCTTCCAAATAAATGAACTTTCAAAAAAGTGTTTGTCACATTCGGGAATTAAAAAATGAGTTATTACTTGGTTTAGATAAATATGCTACCAAAAATAAGTAATAAGACTACCATGACACCTTCCCACTGGGCCCAGACATGACTTCAGAATCCTTTCCAATACAGTGGTCTGAGCGGTCACTATCTATTGATCATCAGTAACACTCAAAATTAAATCTCCTGGCTATACCTCATTGAATCTAATACACTCCTTAGAGAGGGAGCAAAAACACACACACAAAAAACCCTTGAAACTTAAAGGTTTAATTTTTAAAAAGTTTATCTGCCTTAGCTTTTTGGGGGAATGAACACTCAAAATCAAGACCCAGATCCCTAACCTCTGACTGTCCTTTCTGCTATATCCCACTGTCTGGACAAATTTGCAAAGGCCTTTTCACTTTCAGAAGCACACACAGCTTCATCAAACCATCTTCTTCTCCAATGAAGCAGAATGCAGTCGGTCAAAAGCCCCGAAAATTGAACTAGAAAATACTCAACTGAGCGTCACTGTTTGGACTTGCACAATCACAGCCTTTGTCAGTGAAAGAAAACATACATTTTATATGCCTATATGAAGTGCTGAGAACATCTAATCAGACTGAGAGCTTTGGAGCTACAAGAATAGAACAATCAGCATCCTGTCTTTGATGTGCATCGGGCCATGGCTCAAGACCTTTAAAAGTGGGGATCAGCAAGGCTTTCAGGCTGAAGGAGCCCCAGGGTGTGCCTGCCAGCCCTTGGCACTGTCTGAGAAAGGGGAACAGGGCAGGGGCAGGAGAAAACACAGCAAAGCTTATGCTCCTGAGGAGAAGGCTGTCAGCAACAATTCCCAAAGACGTCCTCCAGAGTAAGCCACAGGAACGAGTGCTGCATGCTTGGTGTAAAGATAGACTCAGATGTTCAGTTCCAAGGGCATGGGGGGAAGAATCCAAATGTCTACAACGTTTACTGTGTTCCTACCTGAAGATGATCTTTTCCTGGCTGAGGACAGGAAGCACAAGATCATGGCCATGAACTTCTAGCAAACTCATTCATTCATTCTATACACACTTTACCTAGTAGGTGCTGGGTGCTGGGACAGAGCAGTGAACAAGATGAATCAAACCCCTGACTCTCAAAGAACGTGTATCCTGGCTATGGAAATAAACAACAAAACAAATACATTTATCTCAGAAATAAGTGATGGAAAGAAAACAAGATTTGAAAATAAAGGTGTGATGGGGGTGAGGTAGTGAAAACAGAAATACCAGGGAGCTAAGTTAGAGTCCTATTTTTGTTTTGTTTTGTTTTTTTGATTTGGAGTCTCACTCTGTCGCCCAGACAGCAGTGCGGTGGCACGCTCCCGGACACCACAGCCTCGACCTGCTGGGCTCCAGCAATCCTGCCTCAACCTTCCAAGTAGCTGGAACTGCAGGTGTGCGCCACCATGCCCAGCTAATTTTTTATTTATTGTAGAGATGAGGTCTCGTCAAGTTGCCTGGGTGGGTCTCGAACTCACGGGGTCAGGCAATCCACTCTCCTAGGTCTCCCAAAGTGCTGGAATTACAGGCTGAGCCACGGAGCCTGGCCTAGAGCCCTATTTTAAAGACAGACAAATGAGCTCAAAGGGTTATCCAATTTTGCCAAGCTCACAAAAAATAGGTAGTGGCAGAGCTGGTATTTCAACCCACAGCTACCTGACTATAGGACCAACCAAGCTCTCAATCATGACTGCACAATGCCTCCTCTAATCCTGTACCTGCTCCTGAGACCTCACCTAGCCACTCTCCTGGGACACTCTTGTCAGGAACGTCTGAATTCGTAACATCCAGCTGCAGTGCGACCAGCTCCAAGTACACAGGCACTGGTACCTGCTTGGACCAGGCCAGAACATTCCTATTCTGTAGCTTTCACAGCCCATTATGTATAAGAAGAATGATCCGATTCAAGATGAACAATGGATGAAGATTCTTTCATTCCAAATCTGGAAATGAGAGTTAGATCCTCTTCCGTCTCATCCCAGGGCCTGGAGCTCTTGTATTTCCCAAATATCTTCATGGAGTGGTCTGTCATGGGGTGGGAGCCCAGGGTGACTGCCCAGGAAAGCACCATAATCACTAAATAAACTCAAGTCACCCACAACAGCAGAGCCAGGGCCACACTGACTCCAGCTGCTCAGCAGTCCTTTTTTTTTAAACAAGCAAACTACAAACCATCTTCCCCACTGATGCCTGCTATCGATCAACTTAAGGACAAAGAGAACCAGCTTTCACAGCACTTCTCAGCGGCCATGTGAACGGCACTTTTTAAGAGTGGGAAATTTAAATGCTCACTTGTGAATAACTGCTTTAAAGCCTCCTGAATTCATTTCATTTTTAATCAAGTGATTTTATTTTGAGCAAAGAAAGTTGGAGGGCACAATGAATCCCAAGAAAACAAATCAAAGATATAGAAATGATTTAGCTACAAGCATGTGCTGGAGTTTAGGACACATCATCCCAAAAGACGGCACCTTGGATACTGAGAAAACAGCAGATGGCAGGGAAATCTCTCTGGCCTTCTCTCACTCCTCCCCCGAGGCTGGCCATAAAACCTAACTGACCTTTCCCTGAAAGTAGGTCCTAAAACCCTCATTTCAGAGGGGTCCTCCCTATACCTGGAGTAAAGGAATGTCCTTGTTTGTGAAGACAGAAACGGCAAGAAGAAACTTAACAAAACAGGCCTTGCTGAAGCCTCCTCCCTCTGCCCTTGTTTATTATCATTAGACAATATCCACTGTCCTCCCATCATATTTCAGCACCACTGTCTAAAACATTGGTTTCTCCTGTTTCTTTGGGTCTTCATTTCTGAAAGCTCCTGTGCCCCATAAAATTCATATTAAAGAAATTAGTAAGCTTTTCTTTTGTTAATTTGTCTTTTGTTCTAGGGGCCTCAGCCATGAGCTTGCAATGGATGAGAAAAGGAATCATCCCTCCCCTGTACAGGTACTAGAATATAAGCTCTGTGAGGGTAGGGATATGTTTTGTTCACTGCTCTATCCTGGGTGCCTGAAATACAACTGCCTGGTATGTGGCTGTAAATAAATATCTGAAGAATAAAAGCATTTTTAATAACAGCAACACTTTTTACAAAAAATTAAAGAATATAGAACCGAAAAGCAATGAACATGAAACTAAGGAAAACGTCTTCAATACACAAGAAGGTTGGACATGACCCAGGCAACCCATCTCCTAAAAAGTCAAACTGACATTCCAGAATCCTATCGATTTTGAATCCCCATAGACCCATCAAATGAAATCAGGCAAATAAACTGTTAGGAGGCTGAACCAAGAATACACTTGGAGAAGAAATCCAAAAAAGTGGTTTTTAAAATAATGTTGCCAAAAGAGAATAACTGGCATCAGTACCAAGCAATTGGCACTGGTACCTCAGACTGTGGGTCTCCTCTTGCCTCTAGAAATCCAGTCCTCACAGGATTCTTTCATTAAAACTCATTCCTGGTTATGGCTTATTTTATGGAACTGTCAGCTCTTAACTATACACATGTAAACTGGGGACTGCAGGAGCATTTCCATTCTAAATATGCTACTCCCTGACACTAAGTCCACTTCTGTGTTACCTCACCTTTCGCAGCACATGAGGGAAGCTCACATACTCAAAAGGAAGGAAATCCTTTCATGAAATAATATCTACACTTAAACGTGAAATAGCCAAATGTGACATTCTATCAGCACAAGTAACTTCAAGGCATTATCAAGAAAAACAACGGTATAACTGACACTCCTTCTTGACTGAGATGCTTCAATGATAATATTCATTCAATTCATGTTTTTAAGCACCTACTATGTGCCAGGCACTGTTCTAGGATACAAGAACATATGCCATGAGAACAAATAAAACCATTAATAGTCCCCGAAGATCTTACCTTATAAGGTAAAGGAAGATCACAAGCAAGTCAACAAATAAGTGAAAAAACGTGATTGCAAATATGGTTAAATGATGGGAAGACAATAATCAGTGATGAAATAAGGACAAACAGGAGAGGAGGAGATAATACCTAGTTCTCTTCACTAAGAGGCAGGACTGTGTCCTTGCACAACTCTGGACAGAACTGAACAAGACTCGGAGACTTCACAATCCCACCTGCAGGATGACTCACTAAGTGACCAGGACTCCAGTCCCACATCTCAATAAATGGTAAGAAAAGCAGGGGTGAGGGTGAGTCCTACTTCGTCACCGGTAGGAAGTTCAAACCATGTAGCCCTGGGCCACATGAAAGAACCCAGGATAGAACTGTCAACAGACCAGAAAGATATAAATGCATGTTCACGTAACAGCAAAGCCTCAAGCCGTCTCTAGGTGTGCTATGAAGACTTGAGAACACATGTCAATTATCTGGCACACAGGAAACACTCACAGAAAGGGTAATTCAAAGGACTGTCTAAAGCGAGAAATGGGGGACACACAGAGCAGCCTCCATTTTCTTGAGTGACTCCCACATCCCAGACACCATGGAAAATGCTATTCACACATTTGATTCAATTCTCACCACAACCCTATGAGGCACAAGGGTAAACTGAAGTCCAAAGAGATTAAGTAACTTGCCAAGGCCAAAGAGCCCAGGAAGGACACATATTCTCATGCCCCTTTATGCCCCTCAGGTGCTGCCCTGGGCTTCCCATGAGGCCACCTGTGAAAAACAGGATAAGAAAGACACCTCTCTGTTTAACAGACTAAGTTCCTTATTTAGCCTTACTTGCTCCTCTACAGTCCCTCCTGTTAACAATGTGCCACACATGCTGCTTACAGTAGATTCTGGCTCATGCTGATTTCACTAGAAAACTGGGAGCAGTTTGGGTCAAGGTTAATTCTTATTTCACAGGCAAGCAGACTCTAGAACTTTGCTTTCATAGAGACTGGGCCCTTACACAGGAAGAGTTTGTCCTGATGAGCGAAGAAAGTTGAAAGGGTAGGGGAAAACACAAATGAGAAAATAGCAGGGCACAATAAACCCCAACAAAACAAAAATATTGGCAATGACTTAGCTACAAGTATATGGTTGGACTATAAAATCCATGAGGGCAGGAACTTGCTTTGTTCATTGTTCTATCCTAGGTACCTGAAAGAGGAGTGCCTGGCATATAGTTCAGTATAAACAAATATTTGGGGACTAGGTCAAGTATTATTTAGAACAGAAAAAAAAAAACTGAAAATAAAATGCCCAACATTAAAATAACAGAAAAGTAGACATTGGTCCATTAATTGGGGTTACTATTGCAGCTGCTAAAAATACAAGGAATAGGGACAGGCATACTCTCGATTATAAACCATGCTGAAGGGGTGGGGGGCTAAAGAAATGGGAAAATGTTCACAACATAAAATGAAACATCATACATAGACAGGATGTCTTGACTTTTCCCCTATGTACAGTGTCTTTCTTATATGTAATATGTATGAGAAAAATCTACATCAAGTCACGTTTATCTGTAGATTGTGAGATGAGTTAAACGGTCTTCTTTTTTTTATACTTTTTAAAAATTGTCTTTCCGCTATCTTATACGTACTTATAAAATGTTCTACAGTGAATACAAATTTGATGGTTGGCCCAGTCTCTACCCCCATGATGTCTGGGGGTTATGCTGTACATCCCTCCTCCCCAGCACCTTGACTAGGAGATTCTGCACCTGCCAAGACAGGCTTCTGACCCTTCACCCAGTAACAAAGAGCTGGCAGTTACTTTAGAAGAATGGGTATCTCCTAGGGGAGAATCTGCCCCCCAGGGGACATTTGGCAACCTATGGTGATACTTTTGGTTGTTCCAACTTAGTGGGATGCTAGTGGCTTCTAGTGGGTACAGGTCAGGGATGCTACTGAACATCCTACAATGCACAAAACAGCTCCAAAAACACAGAATTCTCTGACTCCAAAATGCCAGCAGTGCTGAGGTTGAGATTCCCTGTTTAGCAATATTAGAAGGAAAATCACATCCCGTTATAAAGTAGGGAGCCTGCAGACGAATCTTAAATAAAAATAAGAGAAGAAAAATTATTAGTGGCAATACTTAAAATACTATGACAAGAAGAACAAGGTTCCAGAAGGGCAAAGAAGGGAAACATTCATTGCTCTGAGTATTCCTGAATCCTGGCATAGCCAGTGGCCCAAAGCAAGGTGCTCAGCAAGTATCCTATCCATCAGGGAGCCCAGCACTGCAATGAAGAGGAAATTTCAACTTCAGAGTCAGGCAGAGGCTGACTTGAAGATCAATCCTTCAGTAGCTGACACACTCTGCATATGCAGAATGAGAACTACAGTGTTATTTATTTAAGTCTCATATGACTTTACATGGGTCAATGGATATAAAACTCCTGGAACTGTCCAAGATACATAAGAAGCTGCAGTATTAACAGGTGGCTTGCTAAGTACAAAGTATACACCCCAAAACTTGCAACATATTGGTACATAGAAACTGCTTAGCTCTAAGCTAAATGCCAAATGAATCCAGGGAAGGTTAGCTCCTATGTGGACTCATTATCATCCCCTGGAAAAAGCTGTGTCCCATGAACCAAGTCTAGACCTCTAGCCACATCAGACATATTAGGATGACCCATCCATCACCAGTTAACTGGCAGATGCGTGAGCACATACATAATGGCTGCTACCATCTATGACAGTATTTTTTTTTTTGGTAAAATTTCTTTTAAAAAATGATTATTAATAATGGGACAAAATATAGACAACAACTTTTGAGATCCAAAAGGGGTAAGATTACCTCCGCTGAGACTGGAATCAATCACAAGAACTTAATAAACTCAACCCTACCAAGATACCAGATGGTCTTTTAAGTATTTTGGGATTTTTATCTTACAGCCAACACACCCATCTGGTAGCATATAGAAATTATGCTTTTCCTTTAAAAAAAGATAGAGAGATACAAAGAGTGTCCAAATGCACCCATGTAATTGAGGTTGATGAATAGGGTTCTAAAAGTGTAATCTGTGAGGAAAGAAATATAAACATACACACAGATAAATGTGTAATTTATCTGAGCCATTAGAGTCAGCAGAGTCATATAAACTTTTTACTAGACAACTCCACAGCAAAAAATATAGGTTCAAATTGCTGAATCATTGTTCAGATGTAAATAGGATTCCTAAAAGTTTTATTGGTAGTTAAAATTAGTTTACAACATCAAGTAAACAAGAAAAGCAAGCTATAAAGCCAAACGGTAAACAAGAAAAGCAAGCTATAAAGCCAAACGGAGGTAGAAGACCCTTTCAAATGCACACATTTCACAAAGAAACTCATTTGCAAATCAAGAGTTAAAACAATTGAAAGTGTTTGGAAATGATCACATTTGAAAATGAAAACAGTCATATTAATAAGTTTTAAAATAAAACTTGACTGTGCGTTTGATGATGAAATGTTTATTTAATTAAATTAAATTTTCACATTAGTGTTGGAAAACCCTTATTCCATGGAAAGAGCACTGCTGGTTAGAAACATGTGGGCTCCAACACAAAACTTCTTCCTTACCCAGTTATCACCTTACCCGGTTATCATCCTACGGTCTTCCTCATGAAAACCACAGACACATCCAACAGTCGGATAACTATTGCATCCTAATAAAATCAGGTGCCAAATTTCCCTTCTCCTGGCTGGGGCTCAATCACTCATGAGTTCTCTTTTGGCTGCTTCTCAACAGTTTTGTGCAGAACTCACCGCTATGCTCTTCGAACATGAGTCTCATTCCACAAAAATCTTGTATTACACATTCCCGTTGATGTTCCTGGGCACGTGGCAATGACCGATTCCGTAATACCTCGCTGGCATTTGACGCTGTTAGGAGCCCCCACCCTTGGCTTCCTTGATTCCATTTGTAACCCTTATGTAGTAAAAGATAATTTCTCGGCAGCAGTATACAGCCCTGATTTTCATTCTCACTGCATTTGTACAAGGGGGAAAAAATTACCAGGCATTTTAATCCCTGGTGCTTATGGATTTTATTTTTTCTTTTAGAAAGAAAACAGGGAAAAACTAAGGACAAGGAGAAATGGAGAGAAACCAGAGATAACCTTTATTAAGGTTAGTAGTAAAACCCAGCACCATGTTTATTAGGGCCTTCAGGCTACCATTTGTAAAAGATGTTCTTGACAGTCTGCTATCAAGGAGCCAGAACACAGCAAACTGACGGGAGACATAATAAGGCAGGATTCAAACCCCAAACCCAGGCTCTACCAATTTCAAGCCCTGCCACCAGCCATATGATCTTGAACAAATGACTAAAATGTGTCAGTATGCTTATCTACAAAACAGGACACCCCGTTTCAGAGAGGAGTCAAGATATAAGCAAGTTGCCTTGCACTATACTTAACACAATAAATCCTAGTTGTTCTATTATTCTGACTGAGTATTGCTGTGATGTGAACCTTACACATTCCCTCCGAAATATAGGTGTTGTCAATGTGATAGGATTAAGAGGTAGGGCCTTTATGAGGTGATTAGGCCACGAGGGCCCCTCCCTTATGATTGGGATTAAGACTCTCATAAAAGAAGCCTCATTGAGACAAGTGCTTGGTTCTCTTGCCCCTCCTCCTTCCACCATGTAAGGACACAGCAGTTCTGTCCCCCAGAGGATACAGCAACATGGTGCCATCTTGGCAGCAGAGAACAGTCCTCGCCAGACAACTGAACCTGCTGGAGCCCTGATATGTGAGAAAATAAATTTCTGTTCTTTACAAATTATCCAGTCTCAGGCATACCGTTACAGCAATACAAATTGAACTAAGACAAGCCCAAAGCTGCCACTAGATTTCCTAATCTTGGAAATAAACTCATATATGACTGCTCTTCTACACTATATTAAACCTGTATGCATTTCTTAACTTTTGGATTTCCTGAGACAGTTCAAGGAAAAGGCAACTTATTTTTTTTTTTTCAGGTAAATAAATAATTGCTTCAACAAAAATCAGAATCTTAAAACTGAAGATTCACTGACACCCCATCTACCACCATCACCATTACTCTTTTTTTTTTTCTTTTTTTTTTTTGAGTTGAAGTCTCACTCCATTGCCCAGGCTAGATTGCTGTGGCACACTCACAGCCACTCCAGTGTCAACTTGCTAGGCTCCAGCAATCCATCCACCTCAGTCTTCCAAGTAGCCAGAACTACAGGCATGCGCTACCACGCCCGGCTAATTTTTCTTTTATTTATTGTGGAGACGAGGTCTTGCCATTGCCCAGGCTGGTCTCAAACCCACAGGCTCAGAAATCCACTCACCTCGGCCTCCCAAAGTGCTGAGATTACAAGCTAGGCCACCGAGCCTGGCCACCATTACTCTTCTTATTTGAAGTTTGAAATATACAAGGAACACACGAAAACAGTCTCTTGAGAAACAACTGAGCAATATGCCATTATTCTTCCAATACAAGGTAACAGAACCTAATAGAAAAATTTCTACCCCCTCCCCTTGAGTGTATTACAGATGGCAGCCAAATGAGTGTGTCAGAAGCGTGTGTTCCACAGAAGAAAAGCCCAGGAAGGGCAGGTATTAGCCGTTCCCTTGGGATCACCCCACTCAAACACCCTGCATTTAGCTGCCAACAAAAACTGTAATGATTTTGTCTCAAGACAGAGGAACTGAGGTATTTCAAGATGTGTAATTCCAAAAGAAAATTTCTTTTGCTGCTCGGTTTTCATTCCCCCCTTGTGGTGAACATGTATACCCCGATGGGTCATGCTAAATGTCTTATATCTGGATCACTGGTGCTAGGACTGTGTCTGGAACACACAAAGACATTCAAGGAAGAAAAGGATGGTATCCTTGGGGATGCCAGGGAATCCGCAGCAGGTAGGTGCTGTTGAGTTCAGCTGAGACTCAGTTATGAGACTTTGTGCGTGAAACATGGAAAGCATGGGTAGCCAATCTACAACCATGTTAATAAATCTACAACTATACTGTTTTAATCTCAGAAAGACTTCATCTCCAGTGTAATCCACGACATCTTGCAACGGCTTCCTTTACTAATTTCACTTTTAGGATAGTCTGAGGTAACCATGCCTAGGACCAGTGTAGTTAAACGTTAAGCCTCCACTTACCATGAAGTTTTAGAACATCTTGGGCTTCAAGCATATCAAAAGCAAGAGAGCAAATAAAACCACAAATGGCAGAGGATCCGTGAGTGTATATAAGAGAGTGTCAGTAGGCGAAGCAGTCCATAATGGTCCCCAAAGGCCACAATAAGCACTGGGACACTTTACAAGGTAAAATCTCAAGGCATCAAGGGCATCAAATCTTCAGTGATGTTTCAGGAAAACAGGCTTGCAAGGCAGTTAACAGCACTAACTTCAAAGTCAGAATTTGAATTGCTGACTCTTAATGATATGAATGAACAAGTTAATGACACACTGTGACTCAGTTTCCTTCTTTTTTTTTTTTTTTTTTTGAGTTGGAGTCTCACTCTGTCACCCAGACTGGAGTGCAGTGGCCGCTCCCGGCCACCGCAGCCTCGACCTGCTGGGCTCTGGCGATCCTTCCACCTCAGCCTTCCAAGTAGCGGGAACAATAGGCGCGTGCTACCATGCCCCACTAATTTT
>CAUYQG010022461.1:0-75529 GCA_963574415.1 Tarsius wallacei
TTTAATCTCTCCATTATTGTCTTGATGTCTAGAGTTGTAGTTTGAAACCAGTCATTTTGGGGGCTCTTCATTGTTTGCATTCCGAAGTCAGTTTTCTCAGTGTCTGCCTTCCCAGGAGTCTGGGAGAGACCCATATTCTTCTTTTGGTTTTTCTTCATTTGTGTAGATTTCTTTCTCTCTCCTCCTTTCCTTCCCCTTCTTTAATTCTGTTTTTCAGGGAGGGTGGGGTTGCTTTTGTTTCGCTTGTGCAATCTCCTGTTCTTCCTTATGCGAGTTCTCTGGCTGTATCCACCTGTCGGTGGATGAGCCCAATGGAGCCTATTTCCCATCGTCTTACAATCTTTCTGTGCAGTAGAATGTAGGTTTGGTACCTGGAACAAAAGGAGGGGCAAAAGAATGAAGTAATATAGGAAGGTGGGGTCAGTAGAAAGTTAGAAAGAGAGAAGAGTGAAAGGGAGGGCAGCCATATATACTAAGAGGTGAAAAAGAGACACAAGGCCAGAGAGAAGTGAGCAAAGACAATTCCCTAAAGAGTACTTGTAGATTTGGAGAATCTCACAGTTCCACCTATGTTGCCACCATCTTGACCCAGAACGGAAAGGACTTTTAAATGCTCTCACCACAAAGAAATAATTCATGTTTGAAGTGATAGACATACTAATTACCCTGATTTTATTATTGCACAATGCATATGTGTATATGATCATACTGTACCATATAAATATGCTATGTGTCAATGAAAAACAATTGGCACATTTACAGATACTATGTGTCAATTAAAACAAAATCAATTTTTAAAAAATTATATGTATGATCTAGAGAATGATAATGGTCACAGTATGTATTTATAAGTAAAATATAAGGGATTAATGAAACAATTAGACTTTACATATAAAGAACAGCATTTCAGCAACTTTGTCTTTGGTAGGCAAATAATAACAACAACAAAATCACATGTAAAAAGGGTCTCTAGGATCAAAATGGGTATTTTTTATGCGCTAAAGCTCAAACTCAATGAAGCAGAATAAAACTAGCAGGACTATCAAAAAGATTAAGTACATGATATCTCAAAAGAAAGAGAGTAAAAAAAAAAAAACAGAAAATAATCTAGTCACAGAAAGGACATTGTCTCATTATCTGTCTCAATTCTGCTCTGACATTGGTTCTGGAGAGACGTTCAGCCTACAGTTTCTGGGCCTCTGTTAAACACACTAACAATGAGTTTAGTAGCTTGTTCACACATGTGGGGTCTGGAGTTACTCATGTTGCTCCAGGCTAGGTAGCTGATCATCTCAGGTGAAACTCTGGGTACTTGTATATAGTCCAAGCGAAGCTTTCTCCACTAATACTCAAGATGTTTGCAGATCTTAAAGCTTGCTGTCCCAATTTACTTCTTTAGCCTTCTCTCCCCAACCCGCTTGACTGATGATGTAATTGGTTGTTCTACGTGTCTCACCAAAGAAACAGACGTTGACCCTACTTGTAGCTGCTGTTTGGGGGTAATGTTTCAGGCCTGACAGACATCTATCAAGCCAGATAGACAATTTATCAATGTGCTGACTGTGAATATTACCCCTTCCAAAGATATCTGCTGCCATTGCAGAGATAGCTGAGACCTCAGGTCACTATATCCATTTGGACACTGTGATCCAAACTGATGACTGCCTTCCTTTATATTGTATACAAACCCTGGCCATTTCTACAAAGTATGACATCGTAATACAAGTATCCAGCATTTTATGATTGGCCAGGTAGATCTGGATGCACTGAGGTCAGCTCAAATAGCTGTGTATGTGGGGGAATTATTGTAGGAGTTCATAAAAGAGTCTATGGGACACAAATACAGTGTAAAAATTAGGGAAGGTCATCAAAAGGGAAAGACTCTGGGGGTGGTAAACCGGGTTGAGGGATAAGAGAAAAAGGAGGTCTTCTAAAAAAAAAAAATAGGTGTCAGTATCATTTCATAGGACTGCCATTGAAGGAAGAGGGCACTGGGAGATAATCAGGCAGAAGGAAAGGGAACTAAAAAATCATCACTAAAGTAAAAGAAGTAAAGAACTCATCCACCTTTTCCTGAAGTTGAGATCTGAGTCTTTACCAATGACTCAGTGTCTGTACCAATATCCAAATAATTGCTCTAAAACATTGGATTAATCTGTTCCCAAATTTTATCTCACCTAGTTTTTACCACAATCCATGAGACGATTCACTTTAAACATTTATCTTTAATTTCCAGTTTTTAGTCATGTTCAAGGTTTCTATTCCATTAGTGGAAAAATATGAGAGCCCTCCAGTGGCCAAAAATAAAAACTATAAATTTAAACCACTTCTAAGTAAACCCTCTTTTCAGCCTTGTTGGGGAGGGGGGAAAAAGTTGTTTCTATGTTTTCAAAGGCTGAGAATACAGTGTCAGCTAAGGTGAGACTTTTATCATCATTCTATTGATTCTCAAATAACTTGAGTAATCCTTACCATTGCTAGAGAGAGTACAAAATTGGAAATAGAACCAGAGGTGAAACATGACAACACACAGAAAAAAGCCTCCTGGCATAGTTTCTTAAAGGGAGATTTGCTATGTAAAAATAAAGCAACAACAAAGAAAAGTTAAAGAACTCATGTAAAGAAGAACTTGGACTCCTCACTTTGAAGATATAAATCTGTAGCCATCAGGAACTGCTTCTAAATCCTAATAGGGATTTATATAGATATATGGCTGCAGTGTTTTTTTCTCCCTCCCTCTGGCTTATCTGTGCTGTGCACTTTCTCTTATCCATGCTAATGGAGGGGATCAGTAGTGCAGATAATTGAAAGGTCGTGTGCCAACAAACTGCTTTGTGGTTGCTGCCAAAAACTCCCTAGTGTTGCATGGTTAATAAAAAGTCAGGCAATGGCAGGGTTCTTTCTCATCACATAGCAGCCCAGCATAATAATAATGGCTATTATTTATTGAGCCCTCACTACATGCCAGATTAAGTGCTTTACATCCAATTATCTTGTTACACCCTCACCTACCACCCTATGAAATTGGTATAATTTTATCTTTTTTATGGAATAGGAAACTGAGGCTCAGAAGTCACGTCACTTCCAATGACCACTCTACTCATTTAAGTGGTAAAATTATTTTCTAAATCAAATTTTTTCAATTAATGCAAAAGTTATATGTGCAACCATTTTGCTGTCCCACCTACAAAGGCTATAATGTGTCAACCCATGCTTGGGGGAAATTTTCTTTAGCATGGGATTTGGAAGTATTTTCAGAGCATTGGTTCTGCTTTCCATACAGAAATAGTCCCAGACCAGACTTATTATTCATAAGCTTTTAGGATTTGAGTTTCTCCAAAAATTTTCAATTAATTTCTGGATGGGAGGGAAAGGTTTAAGTTTACACCTGCAATCAATATATTTTAATCTCTATCTTACTGAGGTTCTCTGCAGAATTTGGGTTTAGTAACAGCTCTCTTCTTGAATATCTTTATTATTTAAGCTTTGGAGCCCCATTCAATCCTGACTTTTTCTTTACAACTACTTCTAATTTCTTTCATGATAGCCTCTTTCTCTACCCATGCTTTAATGATGTTGCCCTTTGCCCTCATCATGGCTTGCCTTAAGTGTTCTTGACACAACTTCATCCAGGACCCAGCTGCCAATAGCTTGACGGTCTCAACATTTAACTCTGAGCACATTTCATTGTTCTAGCTCCATACTTCCAGGTAGTTATTTTCATTTGAATATCATATTGGCACCACACACTTACCAGCTTTGACTGTATTGCTTAGATTAGTAAGAAAATTATATTATTACTTAACAAAGTGCCTATCATTTAAGAACCCCAAGTGATATGCATTACAATGTCATTACCAAGCAGTAGATGAATAAATGTGCAAAGTTCAAACTCCTTAGTCAAGAGTATAGTGACTATGTTACCCTAGCTTTATATCAACCTTCATTTTTGTACCCTCAGTTCCCTCCTTACTGACCTCCCTCTCATCTGCCATCATATACTCTAAGTTCATTTCTTAATTTTCAACACCTAAATATAGACAATATTTTGATTCCATGCCTCCGATTCTATGCATATTTTTTTCTTCTAAACTTTTGCTCATCTTGTAAAATTCTAAATGCTTTCCTTTTTTGCCCAGGTCTTCTAGGCAAAGTTAGTACTACTGTATTACTGTAATGTGTAATTTGTATTTTAATGCAAAAACTGATCAGAATATCTGTCTCTTCTCCACTATGAGCCATCTGAGGTAGAGAATTGAGATGTGTGCTTCTTTCTATTTTTCTAACCAAAGTTTTTTTAACACACAGTAGAGGTTTGAGGAGAGAGTAAGTAATCCAGAATCTATATCTTTAGAATATCCATATATAGACTGTGATTCAAGCAATCAGAATTAACTAAATTAACCTCACCCAGATGCCCAATGAGAAAGGGAAGAAGCTCCACTTCTGAAACTGTGTAGGATTTAGAATAAAGTATAAAAGGGAATTTCATAAGTAAATGCTAAGAGGAGAAGTGGAAAGAACTAGAGTGGTGGGTGAAAAGCCAAAAAATCAAAAAGGATAAATAATTAAAATTTAAATGATATAGAAATAGCCTGAAAGATCAGCATTGCACCTTCTTTCTCACTAATCCAAACCACATTTCTTTCTCTCATTCTTCATTGTGATCAAATGTGGCATCATTCTTTCAGTGTTTTGTCTAGGTCTCCATACTCCAATTTAGAAACTTGAAGATATTCCCACTCCTTCTTCTTAGTCTTCAATGAAGTTATGTTCTGGTTGCACGCAGACATACTTGAGTAATCTCAGATGCAAAGGAACCCAGGAAAAGCAGAAATAGCAGGCAGTAAAAGGAGCAGCAAACACATTAGGGTTGTAGAGTCAACTATTGCAAAAAGTGGGAAATAGGATAGAGCTACCCTACAGGAGAACTGGACCTGGAAATCAGTTAGGATTAAGGCATCTTCATAGATATTAACAACAGGAGTTCAAGGGTATTCCTGTGGTGTTCCACTCTGCATCCTAGTTTTTGTACAATCAACGTATTTCTTATTTACCTTCTGTATACTTTTTCTGTCTCATAGCTTCTACTTGTATATATTTTATGATTTATATAAGTTTTGTCTACCTAGTTTGACTTGGCATCTTTCTTTTGGAAGAGGTAGCTAGCTCATGGTCCCCAGTTGTTGTTTTTTTCTTTTATAGTAGAGGTTTACACTGAATATTTTACAATACTCTTTTACTATTCTGAAACTTATCAATATGCCTTACTTATACAAATACTTTTAAAAAAACCAATAATGCTCTAAATATAATACAAAAGAGGAGGGAAAATTAAAATAAAATAACTAATTGACATTATTTATTTAAATTAAACTAATTAGTTTTAAATAATATGTGATAGGATATGTAAATAATCAGGCATACCTACACCAGAAAATAAAACAAAGTAGTAAGGTGCTCATACCTACACATGAAACAGGGTAAATATGACACAAATGTGGGCAGACACAGTGCCTTACATTGGTGATTCAAATACACAGGCAGCATTGCTATAAATCATGTGTTTTTTGCTGAAATAGTGAACAATTCTGAGTAAAGACACAAACATAATACATAATAAAGTATAATTTTTTTCTTAAGTAAACAGGTAGTACACTCCTAGAAAATGTTACATATATTTCAATTATACATTTATATGGAAGATAAAGTTAAGCTCTCAGCAGAGAAAATTAAAAACATTTTTCCCACATACATGGATGTCCTTCAAAATATTCAAAAAACACGTAGATACAAGGCATCTCTTAATTATGCTCAGCTATTCTGGACATTGCAGTTCATCTAGCCATCTAGCCTCCCTGAGCCTACCAATTAAATGACAGAAGGATCTTCCAGTCATTTGTCAAACAAAAAACCCCACACATTTCTAAAATTCCACCTAGGGGATAAGCCGAAAATTACTGTTTATATGAATAAAATCCCTGGTTTTTTGTTTGTTTGTTTGTTTGTTTGTTTGTTTTGGAGTTGGAATCTCACTCCATCACCCAGGCTGGAGTGTAGTGGCACGCTCATGGTCACCCCAGTTTCGACCTGCTAGGCTCCTACGATCCTTCCGCCTCATCCTTCCAAGTAGCTTGGAACTACAGGTGCGCGCTACCATGCCTGACTAATTTTTTATTTATTGTAGAGATAAAGTCTCACCAACTTGCTCAGGCTGGTCTCAAACCCGCGGGCTCAGGCAATCCAATCACCTCGGCCTCCCAAAGTGCTGGGATTACAGGCTGAGTCACCGAGCCCAGCAAAATCCCTGTTTTTTTTAAAACAGGTGTTCAGCTACTCAGTATACTAGACTACATTTTCCAGCCTATATGGGAACTAAATATGATCATGTGACTAAGTTCTGACCAACAGATAAAAGCACAACTTTTTGTATTTTGCTCTAAAAAAATAAAGGATGTTCCTTCTGTTTCTTTTTTCCTTTCCTTTGGGCTTAAATAAAAATACAGTGGAGGATATTTTTTACCATATAGTGAAGGCATAACTTTAGAAATGAAAAGTAAGAAGACAAAAGGACCTTGAATCACTGACTCTATGGAATTGCTTTACCTACGACATCAGACACCTCTGAGGTCCCACCTCATATCCCTTTGGTCTTACTTCCAACTGCAGTTGTTGTAGAAAGTCTTGTGAGGGTTTTGACTTACTTCATAGTGACATAGAATTTATTACACTTGTCTTAACTTTTTGTCACTTGGTTTTTCCTATGATTTGAACAGCAGAAAGAATTTATTTAGCCAGTACATATGTGCAGCTGGGAAGTGCAGGGGTTTTCATACCCTTGGAGAAAACATTCAAACAATTGGGAATTAAAAAAAAAAAAACCTTGGATAAATGCTCCTGCTTTCCTTTTCTTGGATGGACAATTCTGGCAAGTATTCTGAATGTGTTTCAGGAAGTCCTTGCAAAATCTAGCCTCTAATTTCTTTCGATTTTATTAACTGCTATGGATGATCTGAAGAAAGAAAGCCACCAGCTCAGGGCACAAGGCTAAAGCAAGAAGGTGTCCATGGCAATGATGAATGTAATCCTTATCTCATGCAGCCACAGGTCAAAGAGTGCTCAAAATCCTGATCAGAATGTAATGGTAAAGGTGTAACTATAAGGAAAACATAGAGTATGGGGTGTGCAGACACAACAGGTCTCTTCTGTTAGAGACAGGAACTAATCAGAAAGGAGTAGGACCCTAAGACCTGGGATCAAGATATTTGGATGAATGAGTGTGAGAATTGTTAATCCCTATGTTCCCTTGAAACCTTTAGACAGCAGAAGTATCCTAGTCCTTGCTGGAAACCAGCCTCCTTTTGTTGAGGAGCCATGCAAATACATTGACCAAGGTGAATGCCCTAAAAGCGATTCTTGTCATCTTCAAATCTGTCCCTAAATATCTTCATTGAAAAAAACTAGGATCACAGTTTAGTATACCCCAAATGGTGAAGTAGAGTTTATGTTCCAGGAGGAAATAGCTTATGCAACTGAAATAATTTTAGTCCTTGACCAAGAAGTACAAGCAGATAGAGAGCTAATCTTAGGAATTAAAGACTTGGGAAGAGGGGCAAAATATATGGCTATGTTAACTCCTCTAGGTATTTCCCAAATGCACTCAGAAGCTGGAATATTTACACTGATTTTCTGACCCATGGAGTTTAGGAGCAATTATAGTAAATAGGATTGGTAGAAGTTCCTGAAGCATCCCCTCCTATCAGCTTGCCATTATTGTAAAACAGAAGTAAAAATTTATTTTGAAAGAATTGTGAAAATTGGTGCCATTCACAAAGACTTAAAGGGTGCATATCCTCACTTAGTTCCACTGTTAGGTCTCTCCAAAATTAGATGCATCATAATCAGAGGCAAATAATTGTGAATCACCATAAGCTTAATCAATTAATAGCCCCAATAGCAGCTGCTGAGATAAATGTGGCATCTTTACTGAAATTGACACTTGATTGCCTCTCTTACTCTGATAAATGTATTTGCTTCTATCTATCAGAAGATGTTAACTTTTACAGAGACAATAGGTGAACATATCTATTGTCTTGTTTAAACACTAGATTAACTCTTTTGCTTTCTGCCATGCTATATTTTGTAGTGACTTTCTCAGTAACATCATGCTAGTCCTCTGTATTAATACCTAATGATGATGCCAATTGGACAGAAAGTGGCAAATACTGTGGATACCCTAATAAGACACATACATAAGAAGGGCGAAAGATAAATCCAAGAAAGTTTTAGCATTTCAAGGACTTGACTCATTGGTAAAGCTTTTAGGAATCCAATAGTCTAGAACATGAATGAACATCCCTTATATGTACTTGGCACTTTAGGTATCTTTGAATTTTGGAGGTAGCATATGGGCAGTGACAATTAAGTTCACAAACTCATCCTAGAAAAAGTGCTACATATCTCATTGCTTAATATCACTATGGTCACCTTTGAAGTATTCCAATTGGGAAGCAAAGCACTGACACCAGCACCTAGTTTACCCATTAAAGCAATTTTGGAACTTTTTTTCTGAAATAGCCATCAGACCTGTTGTCATATTACCCTTGATGTTCTGAATGTCATAAAAATGTCTTCCTTTCAATATTTCATTTATCTTTGACTAAAGAAAAAAATTGTTGGGGGCCAGAACAGGTAAGTAGGGAGAGTATTCCAATATAGTTATTTGTTTACTGGCTAAAAACTGCCTCACAGTGTTGTGTGAGCTGGTACATTGTCGTGATGCAAGAGTTCCTTTGGGACCATTTTTGCACACACCTTTCTCATGCCAAGATTTTTCATTTAAGATTTTCCTAACCATTTCTCAATTGATGTTTATTTGGTCTTTTAGGCTTCTCACAGTCAGTTGACAATTGTGATGAACAATTTGACAAATTCTTGCAATGTTTTTATCAGTTCTGCTTGTTACTGGCCATTCTGACCTCTATTCATCAGTGATGCTTTCTCTTCCCTCAGAAAAATGTTTAATCCATTTGTATGCTGCCATTTTTTTCATGGCATTATCGCCAGAAACTTGGGCTAACATGTCCCTTCCACTCCTGCCAAGTTTAACAAAGAAAGGAATGTTTGTTTGCTGCTCTAATTCAAGCTCTGACATTCCTGCAATGGCATACAAAACCATGCAACAATAATGAATGCCGCTCAGCAAGACATTGTCACATATTGACATGAACACAATTGTGAGACACTCATACCAAGGTTAGGAAACCTTAATGAGTTGTTTGTACAGTGTTGCCAACATAAGTACACAGTGGCAAGTTCACAAACTTGATTGTCAGTCCTCACATGGTGGAAGGAAGAGAGTATCAATTAAAACCTCTTGCTAGACATGGTGGCTCATGCCTATAATCCCAGCTTTGGAAGGCCAAGGAGGGAGGATTATTCGAGCCCAGGAGTTTGAGACCAGCCTAGGCAACATTGCAAGACATTGTCTCTATAAAAAAAAAAAGAAAGAAGATTAAAACCTAGCCAGGCATGGTGGCACTCACCTGTAGTCCTATTACTTGAGAGGCTGAGGCAGAAGGATCACCTGAGCCCAGGAGGTCAAAGATACAGTGAGCCATGATCATGCCACTGCACTCCAGTCTGGGCAACAGACCTTGACTCAAAAAAAAAAAAAAAGAAGCCTCTGGACTGGTTACAGCAATCAAACTGTAGCTTGCTTCGCTAACACTTGTTTAATTAAATATTTTGCAAAGGTTGCAGCCAGTTACTACCTCAAAGACTAATTAACAGGTTGAACTTTATGTATGAACGACCAATCTGTACAATGTAAAGAGTGGACTGTGTCAGATGCCTCCTGTGCCTCAACCGATATCATCTCAGTATGCATGTACTTCTAGTCAAAACAGTTCCAAAACTTCAGGCTTCTGTCAACTTTGTGCTGGCAGTGCTTTCTTTAAGAATGTTTCACATGTCTTTGGTTTCTGCCTTAGTGCTTGTCTAACACTAGAACGTGGGCAGAAACTGACTTTGGAAGCATGCATTCTCTTCTAAGAAGTTGGAGAGCTAACACCCTGGAAGGAATCTTCAAAGAAGAGGAATGGAAACTGGTGGATAAATGCTCCCAACTCCCATTCTTCAACAGAATGGGATTAAACAGTTCCCATTCCTCATTCTTTGAAGATTCCTTCCTGGGGTGTTAGCTCTCCAACTTCTTAGAAGAGAATGCATACTTCCAATGTCAGTTTCTAATAGGAATTTCTCGAGAGGGCCAGTGAAATCAAGGTCCTATTGCTCAATAATGTGTCCTTGTAATGGCTTTTTCTCCTTTCTTGTCTCATTTGCTCTGTTCCTCATTCTTGTTCTATGAGTACATAAACAAACAAACCAAAAAAACTATCAGAAAATAAATTTTCGTCAAGGGTATGTATTTAAGAGAACATGGATTAAGACATCAACTCTGGATTGCTAACCCCTGGTCTGACATGAAAGATGCAAATGTTTAACTTATTTAGCTATCATCATTTTGGCCGAAATATACCCAACTAATACAGCCCAATTTTAACATGGTTTCAATTACACTTTTTTCTATCTTGATGTATCTTTTCAGTTTCAATGTCTACATGTAACTGCCCTCATCGGGCATTTTTTTAAGTTTGTATTTTAGAGGGAAAGACTTTGACTGACATCATTTCACACCAGGTCAGTCCACAATCTGAACATAGATTGACTAACCTCATGGCAGAATTGTATTATTGAATTAATTGACTATATGCAGAAAGGCAGGGGCGTGTGGTAATAAACGCAAGGCTATTCCTTCAGTAAGCACATTAGTGAGACAGTTCCCACCAGAAGGGCTGTGAGCCTGATCAACTTCATGACTGACTGAAACAGCAATAATTCTCCAGTCCTCAAAACCTTCTCCAGATTTCTCTTATTTCTATCCCTTCATCTTAATTTCTACTCCCACAGTGCTTTCCCATACTTTCTAAGTTCTGGTAGGCAACCACAAAGTTTTCAACAGCAACTTCCAGCATCCAGTTTCATCTCATTTTCATTCATCTTTCAGAACTCTGCCATACTAAACTTTCCATTCTGATCATTATCTTTTCCTGTTCAAGTATCTGCTCACCAAGTCGAAATCATTAACTTAATATTTAAGCACACTCATAAACTACCTTCTGTGATATAAGTTATCTTAATGGCGAAGACTATAACTTCTCTTCCCTTAAATACCTCCTAAAGCCTCAGCATAGTTCCAGGCAAACAAGAAGTACTCAGTAGATACACGTTAAATACGATTGCTGCTTTTGAATCTTTCTTCTATCATCTTCTTAGGCACTTAGAGAATTCTCCAATCTGAGAAAACAAATATTTTCCATGTTAAAAATCAAAACAATTTGACCCATTTTACTAATTTTACCTATTAATTCTAATATAGGCTCCAATTCCTGAAGTAACATTTTCATTTTTTTTCTGTATAAGCTTAAAAATCAAAAGGGTCTATATTATTTTTAAAAAGACCTATGAACAGAAACTGGGAGAGAACAAACTAGATTATATATTACCTTAAGCTATATCCAGAAAAATGGTAATTCCAGAGTTATTCTTGCTTTTTTACCCAACTAGTGTGCATTGTTACTTGATCAATTTTATTAATTCTTTTGTAATTAATCATTAACATGGACAAATATAAACCCACAAAAACTGGTCAACATAAAAAAATAAACACAATATTCCTGAAAACAAAAGTCATTTAATTGTCATTAATTTTTACTTACTGCAGTGTTTTGTTATTATTTTTAAATGTCTCTGTTTTAATCATAAAGATTGCAAAAATTTGACTTTATGTATAATTAATCTTGTCATTTTGTCATAGTTCGGTATGGCTAAGGGCATGACGATTTAGTCATTTAACTCCTGTGCTAGTGATTAACATAATTCTACTTGGAGTCAATCAGATAAGGAAACTGGTTCCCAGTATCCAATTGCTTAGAAGTTTCCAATTGCCCATAAACTTTTTGGTGACAGACCACTTTATATTTTATTAAAGGATATGGAGGCTTCCTCTTCTTCTATAGAAGAAAGAAATTTATTTATAATATATTGCATACAGTTCTTGGAAGAGAAGAGGTCATAAACACCCTAAAACCTATTCATTGACCCTGGGGTGTGGAGTTTTAGATTTCAAACCTCTGCCTTATATGATGTCTACAAATTATATCATGTGCTTAGGAAATATGACTGTATTTATTCAACTATGATAATGCCCTTTTCATGTGTCAGAGACTGCTAAGTTCTGAGTAAACAGGTAAATAAAACAAATTCCTTTCTCTAAAGAGGTTCAAAAAGTGATATGGAGAATGGAGAGACAAAAATGAACACAAGTGCAATGAGTTATCCTAAATACTATGACAGAGTACACTCTAGAGGAAATCGACTTTTGTAACAGTAAAGGTAGAATGTGGAGTCAGACTACCTGGGATTCGATCTTACACTGGGGAGATTTTGTGCACATTTTTAAAGTACTCTGTACCCCAGTTTTGTTTTCTGTAAATCACAGGTGAAAATATATGCAATTCATAGGTATTTTTGTGAGAATTAAGTGACTTGTATATAAATTGTTCAGAACAAGTAGTGGACCATATTAAGAACTCAATAAATTAAGATTATTAAATTAAGATTATAAATTATGATTACTGTATTCATTGGAGGAGAATGCTTTCATTTGGAAAAGTGCCCTACATGACTGAAGGGGAGGGAATGGTTGTTTGTGGGGAAGGAATGGGAGTGGAGTAAGGAACCGCACAAGTTGTGTGCTCTTTTCCTTGTCCTTAAGAGCTCTCTTTTGGGGCTTATAAAAGCTCAACCTTCCAAAAGTCTCAGAAGACTCAATGTGTGATGCTTTCTTCTAGGAAACATTCTTCACTCTAACAACAACTTGCAGCCAGTGCTGCCATGTGGCAGAGTAAGTGACTTGTACAAGGTCATGTAGGGGAGTACCTGCAGAAAGACAAGACACCTCCTTATCCTTGCTTGGTTTCTTCTCCAGCACACCAGATGGACTTCCAAATGAAAATTCATTTATTTGATTTATCCCATGAAGCACACATACATCCTTTTAAGATGACAAAAATTATCTTGGACGGGCATTAGAGCAGAATTTTTCCCCCCTAAGGGCATGGAGCCACTATTTGCAATATAATAAGAAAGTCATCAGAATTATTACCATGACATGGTGGGAAAATAGCAACTATTTGCTGTTTACTTGAATGTCTCTTGGAAGTCAGTTTATTTTAAGAAAATTAATCTGTCTTTTTAGTTATATTAATAAATAAACTTATAATCTCTATAAAATATTAAGTATGATGTTTTACATATTAGTTCTAACATAGGCTCCAATTCCTGAAGCAACATTTTTCAAATTTTTTCCTGTATGGGCCAAACTAAAAGTTTCAACCATCCTTCTTCCTCCTTTACCCTAAATCTTTGTTTCCGGAATTGAGTGAGAAAATATATGCAAATCATTTGTCAGAGATCCTAATTTAATAGGAGCTCTATTAATAATAATACCAATAATAACAACCTAGTGTTTTTAGTACTTGAATATGTTTACTACAGCAACAATAGATTTGTTAATACACACACCTGAAATGTTTATAGATTAGCCAGACTTGACCCAGAGACTGAGGGACAATATGTATAATTTCATGGCCAGCAGAGAAGACTCATCCCCTTGAAAATTCTCTCTCACCTTTTGATTCATTTTTGAAAGTCTAAAATCAGAATTTCAGCCTTAATAACATACTTAAATAATTAGTGTCTACAACTTCCCTAGTTCTGCAACTGTAGACTAACAATTTAAGTAATATCAGTTTTTTTCACCTAGACATAGAAACACCCAGAGAAGAGATTTGATCAGGGTTGTAGGCATGGAGACTGAATACACAGTGTGACTAGTACAATGCGAGCTAAAAATTCAGGTCACACTGATTCAGGGGAAAGGTTCAGGCTGTGCCCTTAAAGAACCTGAAGAATCCTGTCCTTCCCCAGGTTTCCAATCTCAAGCCTCTTCTTTTACTTCTCACTCTTGTCCCTTCCTCTTAGTGATCTCATTCACTTCAGGGTTGAACTGGCCATCTACTGGCTGAGGACCTCAAACATCCCATACCAGAAAGGCTGGCTGCTATATATAACTGCCTGCAAGATCTCTCCACTTAGGAAGGTCTTCTATTAGCCTCTGAGGGAGCATCAGTGACCCTGTATAGGTCCATTACACCCTACCCATCTTTACCATGGAACTCACCATAGTAAACTATGATGGTCTCTTTATTGGTTTATCTTTCACACTGGCCTGGGAGTGCCTTGGGGGATGATACCTTTTGTCCACTCATTCATTCATTCACTTATACGTTATTCATTCAGCAAAAAAAAATGTGTAATGCTCAGAAAGCAGAACTATGCTTGGCCAGAGTAGGTGGTAAATGAATGCATGTTGAATGAATGAATAAATAAATGCCAAAGTAAGTGAGTAAATGAATGACCAAAATAAAGTGGCTACAAATGCTAAAGGCATGCTTTTTCTACTGCACAAGTAGACCTAGGACTGGCCTTGGTTGCTGATGATCAGAAACTGCCATCAGAGGCAAATGTATGACTATCTCTCTTCCGGAACATTGTGTAGCAAGGTTCAGGAAAAGACAGTGTGATGAGAGTGAGATTAAGCAGTTTGATAACATCAGTCTCCGATCACCATTTCTCATGGTGGACTGAATGATGAATGCTGGTCTGTCAGGCATCTATCGAAATTCCTGGAACACCTGTCTTTTGACTTCCAGGGTAGTTCTTCTCTTCTATCTCTGAGCAGAAATGAGGAAATGCATTTCCACATTAATGTTATCTCAACAGCTCCAGAGACTGATTTTGTTTCTTGGAATTTCCCACTAAGAGATTGTTTTATTGTACTTTCTTTGACCTTTTGGGGAGCTGGACCTGAGTTAGAGTATTGTTTGACTAGATCATTTCATGTCCATAAATGGAATTAAGGGAAATATACCTTGGAGCTGTTTAAAAACCAGTTTTGCAGGACTGAACAGCTTTTTTTCATGTCTTGCTCTGATTATCTTATAGGGAAAAAGTGAAGAAGAGCCCTAATTTTTCTAAAATGATTTACATTCAGTAGGCAACCATGTTGACTTTGGGTATATAAGATAATCAACTGCTAAAATTAAATACTATCTAAAAACCTTTTCATGCTACAGATGATAAAATTGAGTCTCAGAAATTTGAAGTGCTTTGCTCAAGGTCATTCAACTATGTGATCGTAGAACCTATGGTAGAAATATATTTGTAGATTCTTCCCTCATTTTTTCTCTGCCTTTATTCTTTTTTGTTTTGTTTTGAATTATACCACATGGTCTTCAGAAAATGTACTGTGTTTTGGCCTACATAGAACTCAGATTTGTTCTGTATTAAGTAAGACTTATAGACCATATAAGTAAGATACACTCAATACCACAGACCTTTAATAAGGATAAGTTAGTCACTTAGTCATAGTCTGCTCTATAATAAGCATATTGTCTACTCTGTGATAAGATAGCATGATAGTTTCAAAACCGATCTGTGGTATAGGACCAATAAAAGAAAATATTTCTTGGGAACCTGGAAATTGGATTTATTCTTCTGCTCCACAGTAGGATCTGACTGTGTGTTGCATGCTATCATTTTGGTAACCATCCTTGCAGGCATCCAGGGACTCTCCTTTCTGGATGGTAGACAGGATGCTGATTTGTTAGCCAATCTTGTATTTTCCATTTCTTAGAACTGTCATCTCATATTTCTCCAGGGGTCTCTAGCTTTACTCACCCAAATCCCAAATTAAATCCTTTGTGATTATTCTTGCTAAGTGGAAGAAACTGTACTCACAGTGACTAGGAAGTCTCATATGTGCATTCAGCAAGGATTTGTGTTACAGGGATAGTTAAAGCTAAATTGGTGGCCTGCAGGTCTATTTTGGCCTGAAGTATATTTTATTTGATATATCTAATGTTGGCTCAACACTGGTTTAAATTTGACCTAGTTGTAAACATCTAAATACTGAGTAATTGTACCTGCATATCTGGATTTCCAGACCACAAAAACTGGAAATTCTCCCCACACTGGGTCTGCCTGCTTACATGGCAATGACCACTTGGAGACTAGTAGCCACTAGTTCTTTAGTCATAGCATGTGCTTTCTAGTTTGCCACAGTTCCCGTAATTTGGCATTACTTTTGCATAACAGAGTTTCAGTGTATGATGTCATTCGTTATCTATTACCTACTGCCTTACCAGTTTATGTCAACATCTAGTTGGTAGCTATTAGGCTATCCATCCATACTATAGGTCATAATAACAAGACATTTGATTAGTTTAGACATTTTTACATTGGCTTACAGTTGATTAGTATGCGATATTTACAAATTGCTTTCTCCTAAGTTACAAGTCTCACAACTCTATGAAATGTGTGAACTAGTTATAATTATACCCATTTCTCAGCTGAAGGCACTGAATCTTGGATAAGTAGAATAGTTTACCTAAAGTATATAGATAACCTCAAGTTATCCAGTCTAAGTCTCTTTATACGACATCTCTACTTCACAACCATAGCAATAGATGCTATATCCCTAAGAATAAGAAATAAGTACACAATTGTCTTCTGGTCCCTGTATTATGACTCTGTTATTGAAGCAATCCTGCATTAAAATACAATAGCAGTAATTTCAGCTACAATATTAGTTTTTAGCCTTAATTTCGAGTAAACTGAATTTTTCTAATTGATAACTTTTTTTATTGTTACTGTTTGGATTTTAAATTAAATTCTACCATTAAATGTTAGAGGTATGCTAAAGGCAAGCTTTTTCTAGGCATAAGAGGTATAAGGAACCATGTATATAAACTAGACTACCAAGCCGGGCTCGGTGGCTCAGCCTGTAATCCCGCGCCTTTGGGAGGCTGAGGTGAGTGGATTGCCTGAGCCCGCGGGTTCAAGACCCGCCTAGGCAACTTGGCGAGACCTCAACTCTACAATAAATAAAAAAAAATCAGCTGGGTGTGGTAGCGCATGCCTGTAATTCCGGCTACTCGGAAGGCTGAGGCGGAAGGATCGCCGGAGCCCAGCAGGTCGAGGCTGCGGTGACTGGGAGCGACCATTGCACTCCAGTCTGGGCGACAGAGTGAGACTCCAACTCAAAAAATAAAAAATAAATAAATAAAAATAAATAAAGTAGAATACCTCCTTTGTTTTACAGATGATAAGACTAAAATTCAAAGGAATAAGCGGCTTATCATGATCAAATAATGCTAGAGTTGATTTGAGAGTCCAGATCTCCCAACCCTAAAGACACTCTTCTTGTTCTTTATTGTATTCTATGTATTCTTTGAGGAAGAATTAGTTCAAAGAACATGCAAAGGAGTGTAGGAGACATCAAGTAAATTAAAAATTATTCTTACCTACTCCTCTATAGAGTTACAAATCCATTAAAAAAACCAACACAGGACTGTAACTAATTTTGCTATAGTATATAAAAGCTATGTTACATTTTATGCTGCAGGTGATTCTAGAAAAAGTTCTCATTAAAATTCATAGACTCAGTTGCATGGAGTGTTCATCATCTTTTTTTTTCTTCTCTTGAATTTTAATAGGATAGAGTACGTGGGGATAATCATATTATAGTCTAGGGTAAAATGAACAAAAACCAAAAACAGAAAGAATGGTGCTCAGGACACTAGCTCACCTATAAGGAGGGAAAGGACAGTATTTCCAGTTGAGGAGGGGCATCCAAGCTATCAGGTGGAATATGACAATGGGGATGTAGGCAATAGGTTTGCCTCAACATCAAGGGCTACAATATGTGTCAAGTCAAAGTTCTCCTGTAAGAGTCTACTGTATGGGGTTGGGGAGACAGGGCCCAACATAAAATGGAGTTCATGCATGTGATTATTACATTTTTAACTCTTGGATATTGGAATATCAGTTGGGGGAGACCCACTGTAACATGACGGGTGAGGAGTAGGGCAGTATTTCTGTGGCTCTTGATGCTATGGTAGAATAGCAGGGCTCACGATCTTTAGTCACTTTGTGAAATGAATGAAGAATGCTATCCAAGATTCCAATGAAGGACTGTCTTAAGGATATAGTAGTTTACCAGGGCTTTATTCAAGCAGGTAGGGCTTTATTGTCAAACTTTAGGGTGGTAGAAGACAAGTGGTAAATGGGGAAACCAAGGCAGAAAACAAGTCATGAAAACTGCATAGAACTTTACAATGAAAACTACAAAATGCTGCTCAAGGAAATCAAAGATAGCACAACAAGTGGAAAAATATTCCATGCTCATGGATTGGAAGAATCAACATTTTAAAGATGTCCATCCTACCCAAGGCAATATACAGATTTAATGCAATACTGATTAAATTACTAGCAGCATTTTTCTCAGACCTGGAAATGACAACACAGGAATTCATATGGAAACATAAATGATCACAAATAGCCAAAACAATCCTCAGCAAAAAAAAAAAAAAAAAAAAAAAAGTGGGGGTATCACACTCCCAGACTTTAAACTTTATTATAAAGCTACAATAATAAAAACAACCCGGTACTGGTACAAGAACAGACATAAAGACCAGTGGAACAGGATAGAGATTTAGGAAGCAAAACTTCAAGTTCTCAACCAACTCATCTTTGACAAAGCCTCCACCACCAATCACTGGAGAGAGGAAAACCTGTTCAGTAAATGGTGCTGAGAAAACTGGCTGATCACATGCAGAAGATTAAAACAAGACCCCTAACCTTATCTATTACCAATCACAAAAATCAACTCTAAATGAATCAAAGATCTAAATGTAAAATCTCAAACTATATAAGATTCTTAGAAAATGCAGGAGATACCCTTATGGAAATTGGAACTGGCAACCAATCCCTGATCAAAACCCCAAGTGTCCATGCCATAAGAGATAAGAAAGACAAATGAGTCCTCATTAAACTGACAAGCTTCTGCAAAGCCAATGAAACCATCAAGGGAGCAGGGAGACAGCCCACAGACTGGAAAAAAATATTTGCCAACTGTATGTCTGACAAAGACTTAACATCTAGGATCTAAAAGGAACTCAAACATGCTGAAAAGAAACAAACAAACTACCCCATTACAAAGTGGGCAAAAAATATGAATAGACAGTTCTCAAAAGAAGACATACAAGCAGCCAACAGATACCTGAAAAAATGCTCAGCCTCACTAGTCATCCAAGAAATGCAAATTAAAACCACACTGAGATACCACCTAACTCCAGTCAGTATGGCCATCATCAATAACTCAAAAACAACAGATGCTGAAGAGGATGTGGGAAAAAGGGAACACTTCTACACTATTGGTGGGAGTGTAAACTAGTACAGCCTCTGTGGAAAACAGTGTGACAATCCCTAAAAGATGTAAAAATCAACCTTCCATACAACCCCGCAATCTCCCTGCTGGGAATATACCTGGAGGAACTCAAATCATTCTGAAAAAGATGCCTGCACAGGTATGTTTACTGCAGCATTGTTCACAATAGCAAAAACATGGAACCAACCATGCTGCCCATCGAAAGAGGACTGGATAAAAAAAAAATTGGTACATATACATTATGAAATATTATGCAGCCCTAAGGAAGGACAAAATTATGAACTTCACAGCAACCTGGATGGACTTAGAGTCTATAATACTGAGTGACCTATCACAGAGACAAAGAACTGAGTGTCACATGTTCTCACTTATAAGCGGACCTTGAACAATTAACTTAATACAATTAACTTAATACTATAAGGAAAGAATTGACAGTAGTGGGAAACTGCCAGGGGAGGGGGGCATACTTCATCAGCAAGGTTACCTGCATAATGAACTGTAACCCTGAACTGTATCCCACATCTTTAAAATAAAAAATATTAAAAAATAAATTAAAATTTTAAAAAAGAAAACTGCATCAATGCAAAGGAGGAAGTCGCAGCTAAGGAGGTGTGTGAAGGTAATGAACAAAAGTCTTTGGGAATTTATGAGTTATACTCCAAAATATTATTTTATAATTAAAATGCTAAGACTAGATTCCATCAGCTGAGCAGTATAGACAGGTAACATACTTTCAACTCTGGTCAGGGTTACTGCACAACCAAATCTAGTATGGAGATGACATAAGTGGCTGTTACTAGAAGAGTCTGTAAATATTAGAGCTGACAAACAGGAATCTTAATAATTTTATATTTGGTTGCATGTATTTGAAAAATATACACTCCCAAATTAGTGGAATCTTCCCCATACATATTACAATAAATCCAAAGACAGTGAAAATATAAATTAAGCATTATCTCACTTATTTATCTCTTAACAAGAAGCTACACATTTAAATAATTTAATTATTTTTCACTTGTATGATGCATCTGCCACTGATGTTACATTTCTATTTCTGAAAGCATTAGCAAATTACACAGGAACATTAAGCATTTCAACCACCATTCTTCATCTTTCTAAAAACAACTCTCTATATAGTTATAGAAATAAAGAGTAATTTTAAAAAAAAACTCACTTTACCATCTTTGGGGCTTTGCATTATAATTTGAATGCATTAGGAATGAAAAAAGACTTTAATATTAAATGAAAATTCTGCGGTTCCAAAACAAACAAACAAGGCTAATTGATCTTCCACAGTTTCCATGTGCTTGATTCCACATGTTTAACAATGCAGTGGCTACTGCTTTCTGAACATTTGAAATACACGAGAAGATCATTTGATTTTAGTTTTGCTTTGGGATTCCTCTTTCCCCACAAGGCACTGAGAGAGAGGTACATCTCAATCATCTGCTGAGGATTATCTACTTTCAATTCGTACATGGCAAATCTTTCAGAGACCAGGAAAGCCTGCCTTGCTTCCAGCACATTAAAACATTAAAACAAAACAACAAGGATGCTTGATATCCATGTATTTTACAATTTACATAGTATTTTTACAACCACTTTCTTATTTCATTGCCACAGAAGTCTTGTGAGCTCAATAAAACAAGTACTATCATATTCATTTTATAGCTGCTTTAACTGAGGCACAGGAAGGCAGCACAAACTTGTATAAGGTCACACCACCAGCCCACTTGTAGATGTGAGACTAGAATCGTAACTTCAGAACCCTTTATGTGTGTGTATATGAGTCTGTATAGGTATATATTTGCATGCCTTTGTATGTGCATATATTTGTGTGTGTGTGATGTGATGTGTTATTTCTCTTTACTCCTTTTGTCCCAATATGAAATGAGAGGAAAGATAATTTTTGCTTTAGCTACCCTAATTAAGGTTTCTGATACAAAAAAATTTTCTTTGCTCTCTAAAACACAGAAAGAAAGAAAAGAAGGAAGGCAGGAAGGAGGGAAGGAAGGAAGGAAGGAAGGAAGGAAGGAAGGAAGGAAGGAAATAGAACTAACAAGACAGAGCTAAAGCCTAAGAGGTTTACTTTGCTGCTTAGGCTGAAGTGAATTGTGTGAAGAAGGTACTAGGAGAGGTAGAGAGTAGGAGAAAAGGATGGGGACCTGCCAGAAAGCTTTGAGCAACTATGAAGAAATTAAGGGAAGCCATGATGGAGAATGTAGTTGGATTTTTTTCTCTCCAGAGTGAAGCCTTCACAGCGCAGCTTGGCTCTCTTGGATGGAGGTCCCTGAACATCAATTCAATCCAGTTCAGCATGTATTTATTGAGCACAGACCATGTGTTCAGTCATGAACATAGCACCATGGGGGACATAAAAAAAGAACATATTACACAGTTCCCACAATATAATGAAGCATGCAATCTTTCAGAGGGGAGGGGAAAATATATATGAATATATATATAAAGCAGTAGAGACAAATCTAAATACATATATAACAAAGTGCTAATCAGAAGCATTGTGATGTATGAAACAAACAATAGCTGTGCTGGGAAATCAGATAAAGGAGAAGTTGTTATTTGCGGAAGTTTTGAATGAAAACTTTGTGGAGAAAATAGGGTTGAAGATGAAAGATGAGTTAAAAGAAATATTGGGTTATTGAGCTAGAACCAGCAAGTAACACTAATTGAAGAGCGCAATCTGCTCCCTAAAGTCAAAATTCTCTACGAGTTCTGGATAGCCAGGCATTTAATTTCAACTTGAACATTTCCAGATATAAAGATTCTTGCTACTAGGAGAGACAGCCTATGATGTCTTAAGACTATTTCATGAGTTTGTTCGTGGACATTACTTCCCTAATTTGAGCTGAATTCTACCTCCCTCTCCCTCACATTCTTTGACCATTGTTGTGTTCTCTGTCTTTGGAACCACTCAGAATGATCTTAATTTGTCTTCCTCATGAGAATGTGTTTGATGTTTGAAGAAAGACTTTGTCTCCCAAGACTTCTTTCTAAGCTGTACACTCCAAGTTTTTTGTTTTGTTTTGTTCTGTGTGTGTTTTTTGTTTGTTTTTGTTTTTTGCCAGCAATCAGTCAAAAATATTTGCAGTGAGTTAGGGAAGAAAAGGATTGAGAGGTGTGATATTTCTTTTGCAAGACATGTCCTTGGGATGTAGGTCTGTAAGAGTAGAGGCATTAGTAAGCGTCCAGGTGGGCAGAAACATGTTTCTCATTTTTAGCTTGCTACCTTCATCAGACTAAGTAGTTGCAGAATTTTCTGTTTGTTTGCTTGCCCTTTTTCTTTCTGTGATTCTTCCAATCTCTTTTGATAGGGTAACTAGAGGTGAAAAGTGTCAGCATGAACATAGAACTCTTATGTAGAACACAAATAAGAATTTGGACAATATCTTTTCATTATTAGGGAGCAGAAGCATTCCTAACATTGAACCTATACTCCTTTGGATGCTAGCCTTTGACTCTCAGTACACAGAGTGATACACAGTACTCATATACAAACACTTGTCCAGAGTCACTGCATACAGAGTATGGTTGAGGCCAGCATAGAACTATAGGTTTTGATAACTAAAAGGGACTTAAGACATCATTGATTCCAGATCTTCTTCTTTATTTATAGATGTGGAGACTGATATATCTAGTCTTTTATTCTAGAAACTGTAGAGAATAAGCTCCATGTGGTTTTATCAACTTCCATCATTCTCTAAGGTCTCCTAAAGTCAGGCACAATTCTAAAGGGATCAGGATAATTTTCCCTATAATGTCCCCTAGCAATCCAGTCAGAGACCAGAGATATGCCATCCTGTAAACCATTCATATGGGCCTGAATAGATGCAGGACTTGAGGTAGTGTTTTTTCAAATTTCTTTTAGGAACCCACTGTTGAGCCACTGTCAGCACTGAGCAGCAGGATTGGAGTCATAATATAATAGAAAGCTGGGCAAAATCTCATATTGCGAAAAGGTGTTGTTGGGTCAAAACATCAGAGTAACTGGACCCCTCATCAATTTTATGCTGCTAAAAGTTAGATAACCAAACATTAGTGGCCTCCAAATGTGAGATATTATGGAGAACACCATATCAACAATGAAATATTTAAAGAAGTAAGCTGAACCAGAATCTTATCAGCGTTTTGGATGTAACTTTTAGTTAATAGAAAATACAAGGAGTAGAGAAACCAGTTAAATGGTATCAGAAAAAGACAAATACAGAATGTGAAATATTCTGATTTAGTTTCTTCAGCAAGTTAATCAGTAGGTAAATAGGATTAAATAAATAAATGAGGAAGATCAGACAGTTCTGGATTACAAAAAAATTTAAAAGATATTTACATATATAATACTCATACAATAAGTAGACCTTGTTTATATTCTGATTTAATGAATCAACTGTAAAAAATCATTTTTTTAGACAAACAGGACAATTAAGTATGGGATGGGTATTAAGTGGTATTATGGAATTATTACTAAATTTGTTAGGTATAGCAATGACATTTTGATTATATAAGACAATATTATCTTTGCAATGCAAACCGAAGTATTTGGTAGTGAAATGAGGTCAAGTGTTTAATTCAAATTTCAAATTACCCCAGCAAAAAATAAATAAGTAAAAAAAAGATGTGGGGGGGAGTGGGAAGCACAAGTTAAACCAACAACATGGTGATGGTCATTGAAGCTGTGTGCTTATACTCTGATTTTCTGTAGCTTGAAAATGTTTATAATAAAAATTTTAAAAAATCAGAGTGACCAAGAGAAGACATAAGACTGAATGTTTCATATTTTAGATCAGAGACATAGCAAAGTGGTGGAGTAGTGACACTAAAAATATTCTGAGGGCAATCTGAGTGATCAGTGATGATAGCTTCGTTTGTCTTATGAGGTATAGTGAGAACTTGTTCTTGATTAGAATTTGAGAAAACTAATTTTTTTTTATTGTTAGGAAGCATGTTGAATTTTTTTGGAGAAGGAATTCCTATAGTGATTATAGAACTATCATTACTTCTATTTCTACGCCTAGCCTAATCCATCTTAATCTCTCCCAATAAAAAAGATGTAATCCAATTGTATCAATCTAGTAATGAGAGTTTAAAAGTCAACAAAATAAAAACTAAAAATGCTTAATGAGCAGTAGATTAACAGGAATGAGATGATTACCCTGAAACCGTTTGTTGTTTGTGGCCTCATTTTGCCCAACATGGCCTCTCCACACAATGTCAGATATAAGAGGAACAAACCATTTAAATGGGCTGTGTGCAGGGGCATTGGAAAGGCCATAGTAAATTGACTCTGTTTGCTCAGCCCCACTCCAACTGGTGCCAATTGGAACACATTTGTTTTTTAGTTCACCAGATGATCATGTCCCTCAGGCATAGCCAATCCTATTGAACCGGCTCTCTTGCCGACCGCCTGTTTGGCTGAGGGCTGCTGGAAAAATGGGCTGTCAGCCAAGAGGCACAAATTGCTTCTCCTTCCTTGTCAATGGTTTGAGATACCTGTCTGCTTTATGGGCAGGCAGGAAATTTCTATCCACTAGGTGCTACTGTTCACAGAAATCGCCCCTTGTTTCATCTAAGAAAATCGATTAAGGGGTCCTTTATTTCTTTGAGCAGAAAAGTCAAAAGTGGCTAATGTTGACACTGTAATCCATCAAACACAATCATAGAATCACTTACTGGTTTCTTGATCAAGCTACAGTTTAGGCTGAAGTCTTGACTACCCACATCAGTTAACCAGTACTATTTGACTATCATTATCCCAAGAGAAGAACATTCTTCATTCAGCCATTCATTATCTAATAGAAATTCTGTGAGTATTAGGCACAAGGCTAGGTTCTAGGGACATAATTGTGGAAATTACAGGCAAGGTTCCTACAACCACATAACCCATAGTCTAAAGGAGGCTATAGGGTTAAAAAAACAATGATGGTGTTTGATATTTGACAATGAGATGAAAGAAATCATCTTTGAGAAAGGATGTTTTAAGAGTTAGATAGAGAAGGGAGAGTAGTAGATGAGCCAATTACTGAGACAGGAAGCTGTACAGGTTTGACTAAAAGAGTGTCAGTTAGCCCCAAATAGTATTAAATTGCTGGACTAAAATAGAGACTTGAGGAGTTGTAAGTTTCTGTCTGTTTTTGTTTTCAGTATGTATTATACAAATTAAATACAAAATATAGAGATACCCAGAATTTTTAACATTAGATGGAATGGATTTTATGTACCTGACTTTTCTTGTGGGATTCATAGATTTGCAGTGATTAACCACAACCTCTGCTTCCATTGATTTCTCATAACTTTCACTGTCTGCGCTACTCACTGTTTGCTTGCCTGTGCTACAACACCAATTCAGTGAGGATATTAAGATGACCTTCTGCTCAGCCAAGTTGTGCTTATCTTTTAAAATTACAAATAATGCCATGAGCAACATCAATAAGAATTAGAGTTGGTGCACATCAACTAAAACACCCAAATAATAGTGACTTAAATAAGAAAGAGACTGAGTTTTCTCTCACATGAAAGATTTCTAAAGGTAGATAATCCAGGGCTGAGATGACAGCTTCAAAGTAATCACAGACAAGAAACCTTCTATCAATTGGCTCTGCCATCTTTAGCACACGTCTTCCATCCTCCTCCAAGTTATCACATGGTTTGAGATGACTACTATAGCTCCAGCCATATCAACAGACTTGAACAACAGGAAAGAGGGAGGGGAGGAGGGAAAAGGCCGTTACTGCTAGTGAAGTCAGCTGGCTCAATCCAAGGCCTATCAGATGACTTCATACCTCTCACTAACCATCACTACTTACGTGAGAGGTTAGAAAAACTAGGATTGACTGATCATTCATTCATTCAGTCAGTCTGGGTACATTGTTGTCCCTAATAAATATGTATTTCGTTACTCAGAATGAAAGGGAGAACAGATGTTCTGTAGGACACAGGTAGCCTGTATCAAAAGAACTATTATTATTATTGTTATTATCATCATCATCATTATTATTTTTGAAAGTAGGATTTATTGAGAGAACAAGAAAGTTCCCACAGTGGGAGGGGTCTCAAGGGGGTTGCTCTCAACAGTTAGTATTTGATGGGAACTCTCCATGTGTGCCAGATACTTCCCAAGCAGGTAATAATGCTATTTCCATTTAATTCCATGGCGATGCCATGGTAAATATTGTTATTCCCATTGTGCAGATATTGTAAGGTAAGGGTTAGAAACAATGTATAGACATAACCTGGAGGAATAGAACAGGGCTGTAGTAAATGCTGTCAGAGATTTCATACAAAAACACACCTCTTTTATGTCTCTTCAAGTCCTTTATAATCTAGAAAATACAAAGTTTCTGAGTAGAAGTGATGCTTTATTGCCCATCTCCTGCAAGGTCTATGCCTTGCCTATAGGAAGTGTTCATTAAGATTTGTTGTCTGTAGCAGAAGAAACCACAAAGAGTATAGGGAGGGTTGCAACCCATAGAATGGGGGGAAAATTTTGCTAATTATGTATCTGACAAAGGCCTAACATCCAAGACATACAAGGAACTCAAACAAGCTGAAAGGAAAAAAACAAACAGCCCTATTAAAAAGTGGGCAAAGGACATGAATAGACACTTTTCAAAAGAAGATATACAAGCAGTCAATAGATACATGAAAAACTGCTCAGTCTCACTAATCATCAGCTAAATGCAAGTCAAACCACAATGAGATACCACCCAACTTCTGTAAGCCTGGTCATCATTAATACATCAAAAAACAACAGGTGCTGGTGTAGGTATGGAGAAAAAGGAACACTTCTACACTGTTGATGGGAGTGCTAGCTAATTCAACCTCTATAGAAAGCAGTGTGGCGATTCCGACAAAAACTAATAATTGACCTTCCATATGACCCAGCAATCCCTCTCCTGGGAATATACCTAGAGGAACACAAATAGTTCTACAGAAGACACATGCACATGCATGTTTATAGCTATACTATTTACAACAGCAAAAGCGTGGAACCAACCATGCTGCCCATCGAAAGTGGACTGGATTAAAAAAATGTGGTACATATACATGACGGAGTATTACACAATCATAAAGAAGAATAAAATCATGGACTATGCAGCAAATTGGGTAGAGTTGGAGGTCATCATACTTAGTGATCTATCACAGAAACAAAGAACTAAATATTGCATGTTTTCACTCATGAGTTGAACCTGAACATTAATCACCTTAGCACAAGGGAGGGAGCAGCAGTTGCTGGACACTACTGTGGATGGAAGAGACACATAACAACACAAAGGGTACCTGGTCCTAAGCTAGGGGAAGTGAGGACCACTTGAAGGCCCAAATTTCTCCTGCATGCAGCCTACTTGTGTAACTAATCCTGATTTGTGCCCTACATCTCTATAACAAAATTAATAAAATAAAATAAAAATTTGTTGTCCGGGTGTCTGTTGAGAGTTGGGATAGAGGCAGGCATATCAGTCTCAGACCACCCCACTGTACCACAAGTATCCCTTCCAGCCTTCTTCCAGCCTCCAGGGTTGGCCTCTCTAGATCAAGCCCATCTGCACAGGAGATTGCAGACAGGACCAAGAAATGTGTGTTTACTCATTGCCCACCTGAGGGCTGACTGCTTCCAGCCGCTCCTTCTGTCCAGGCAGAAAAAGGAACAAAAGATAGTCCTTTCTTCCACAATGGTGAAAGGCAAAAAATAGGGAATATGGAAGGTGAGGAATAAAATAGTGCCCAATATAGACAATGTTTTAAATCATACTTTTATCGCAGCCAGTGGCTTCTAAATTCAGCAGTCCTCCGGAGAAATAAACACTAACAATGCAAAATGTATTTATTTGCAAGTGACTCATACTTGGATATTTTCTCACTAAAGAGCCAGTCTTATGAATCTAGGTTACTGTTTATTTTGATTCTTTTTACAAAAATTCTCAAACAACTTTAGCTATGCATAATTAGAGACTAAGTATATTTACTTAGGGTATTATTTGTTTAGTTCTTTTATGTTACAGCGCAGATAAAAAAAAAATCTACAAATGTAAGGATATATAGAGATGGCTTCTGTTATCAAACACCTCTTCCAATAATACAAATACAAACAATGGATCATGTGTCAGCAAGAAAAACAAAACCTGAAAACCCCCACAATGAATAAGTTTAAACTATCTTCGGTCTATATGGAGTCTTTCTAAATCTTCTTTTGCTTATCTCAATCTCTTTAATAGTGGCAGTAGATAGTTCATAGGTGTAAAATTAATAATTTTTTTTCTTTCTTTCTCTCTTCCTGTTTCATTCCATGTCCACCTACCTTTTGAGGCATGTCTAACACTAGCTGTATCAGGGAATAACATTTATAATCCACCCCCTAGGATGGTTGACAAGTCTTAAATGAGATAGACCATATAAAGTGCTCAGTATAGATACATCACTCTTTTGAAAATAGCTGGTTGTAAAAAAAAAAAAGCAATACTTTAATAAAATAAAACTAACATTTTATTGAATGCACTACAGCTGCTGTTTTCAAATCATGTTTTCTTGGATCCCAGATTTTTCTGAAGAGGTACCATAGGGGCAGCATAGGAGAAATGGAGTAGAGGGATAGTGACCTTTTATGTGTATAGACTTTGCTTTAAGATGCCATTCGAAAGAAAAAAAGAAACACTCACTAAACAAATTTGCTATTCTCATATAAGCTTTATGGATGGAACCCTTTACCTAGTGCAGTCACCTTAGACTCCCCAGACTCTAGACTAGTATTTGTCATGTAGTAGGGGCTCAGGTAATATATATTATTTTTATTATAAAGATGTGGGGTACAATTCAGGGTTAGGTATACAAACATTGATTATGCGGGTACCATTGTTGATGAGATATGCCCCTCTCTCCCCTGGCAGTTTACCTCAACTGCCAATCCCACCTCCCCTCCCCTGACAGTTTCCCACTACTGACAATCACTTTCTTATAGTATTATAATTGTTCAAGGTCTGCTTATGAGTGAGAACATATGGTACTCTGTTTCTGTGATAGATCACTGAGTACGATCGACTCTAAATCCATCCAAGTTACTGCAAAGTCCATATGTTTTTCCTTCTTTATGGCTGCATAATATTCCATTGTGTATATGTACCACATTTTTTTAATGCAGTCCAGCTTTGATGGGCAACATGGTTGTTTCCATATTTTTGCTATTGTGAAATAGAGTTGCAACAAACATATGTATGCAGGTATCTTTTTTGTAGAATGATTTGAGTTCCTCCAGGTATATTCCCAATAGGGGAATTGCTCAGTCATGTGGAAGGCCAATTTCTAGTTCTTTCAGGTACTGCCACACTGTCTTCCAAAGAGGTTGCACTAGTTTGCATTCCCACCAGCAGTGTAGAAGCATTCCTTTTTCTCTGCATCCTCACCAGCACCTGTTGTTGTTTTATTAATGATGGCCATTCTTACTGGGGTTAGGTGGTATCTCAATGTGGTTAAATGAAGGACTGACAGGAGTCCAAAGTTAAATCTTTGGGACACAAGGTATTCTTTTTCATTTTTGCCCAGTGTAATAGAAATGTATCTGAAATTTTTAAAATGTTGATCTACCCATCTCTTCATATTTTCATGCTTATAAAAACAAATGAGTCATTTATTGACTTTCCAAGTTCTTGTAGACATTTAATGAATTACAATAATATTTCATTGCTAGGCACTAGGAATTTAGAGATCACCCGATTCCTGCCATCAGATTGCTCCCAGTCAAATATATATATCACTATTAAGATAAGGAGATCCATGCTATAATGAGAGAGTTAACAAATGTGCTAAACAGCAAGAAATTCAATTTGCCTTGGGGTACTCAGAAAAGGTCTCCTAAAGGAGACAATTCTTAATTTAAGTTATGAGGAATAAAGAGGACTTCACCATTTCCTACATCCTCAAGGCAAATTATTTAACCCATAGTAAAAATAAATCTGTAATAAAGTGATTTATAACAGTGTTTGTCATATGTAGATAATAATGGGAAGTAAGATCCAGACAACTGTGCCAAACTCACAAAATTCTGGTATTATATATTCATCTGCCAGTGGTATTTAATGCTTGTTGGTAATGTATAGTTGTTAAACTGCTAGAAAGCAAGAAATTAACTGTAATAATAATTACAATCTGGCTAGACATTATTTCTTTAAAGCAACCAATGGTTGCCTGAGATGTGCTGAATCTGTAGAAGTTGGAGATGAACAAAGACCTATTAACTTATTTATTCTCTCTGGAGGTCAAATTCATATCAGATTGGGTGATGGTGTCTGCCTTTGCTCTGCCTCAATAATCAAGTCAATCCAGGAAGAGAGGCGGAAAAGTAACCAAGACATCAGTTACCTGATTTGTCAGGGTTTCATACAGAAAAGTTCCTACAACCCTGATTAGCAGAACTCCACTTCTCCCTTGGCTCAGAAGCAACCATTGCTGTGTTTGTTTTAGATTAAAATATACTTAGGTAGCAATATAGCAACATACACATATCTTTACATGTGTTTTTCCTAGTCTATTAGCTTCACAGTAAGGGAGCTCCAGTATAGAATTGCTTTGTAAGATACGGGGTGCAGAAATGTTTACAAATATTACATACATTTTAACCTGATACTGATCATTCTTGCACTTCCTTTATTGCCTTATCTTAATAAAATCCTGTGCCCCTTACCACCTATCTAAGAACCGTTCATGCTATCCTGAATTACTCACTTCAGGCATGGAATAAAATTTGACTCTTGCCTGGCCTAAGGAGGAGCTCTTCACCCTGTTTACTCAGTTTATTTATGGACTTTCTAGGATCTTTTAGCATTTCACTGGTAAAACAGGAAAATACACACATCATCATCATTTTCATCATCATCATCATTCTCATAATCTCATTTGTGTGTAGTGTGGCTAAGGTTTAACTTGTTTACTGACTGGTTTTCCAGAACTCATCTGAAATGATCCAAGTTAATTCAAGCTTTTGGTAATAGTAATTTCACTTTTTTAATGCTTAGGGGAGAGTGTAGCAGAGTTGGCACCACCAGAAAGTGGAGTAATATGCTGACAACTGAGCTTCTCCAGGCCCAGAGTGAAGGAGTTATATCATTACTACCAATGCAAACTCATGGCACAATCTTTCAAGTTTAAATAAGCTTGATGAAACCTAGTCATATTTTTCTTTTCTCCTTAGTACCTTCCATATAATTACCAGGGTTTCTATGGGTAAATTGGAGTCTGACCTTATCTAAAATTATATAAAATACATCAATAACAACCTATAAGGAAAAACAGAGAGACCAACTTAGTTTCCTCAGTAAAGCCTCATAAGGTCTCTCTATGAGAAAAATTAAGCACCGTATATTTATTCACGCACCCAACGATTATTGAGCACCTTATCTATGCAATAAGAACTGTCTTCCTCCTGATTTGACAGGCTGTGATCTCACCAACAACCAAAGGACCCATTCAGAGGACACATTGCAAACAGAAACTCTGTTGGTTTATCTTATTCACAGATTTGTTTTATTTTGCCCACTTAAATTACTTTTGATGAAATCTGTTTCTAACATGTTAGACATGGACCATTTCATATTCACAAAAACATTTGTATTTTTAGGCTCTATTAAAAAATTGAAACCTCCAGCAATGCTGGGTCCGTATCTTCCCACAGCAACAATGACTACGCTTCATGTTGATGGCTTTTGTGAATCTGTGAGATGGTCCTGTGCTCTCCAATCTGGACCACAACCCCACCCTACCCCAAGGCAGCTGCCTCAGTCATTTTAGTTTAGGACACTGGTTTATTTTATCCTGAAAACTACTAACTATGAAGAAGAGGTAGGAAGTCTGTGGAATCCCTAAGGAATGAAAGAGCTAAAAGAAGAAAGCAGGAAAGATAGGGAGTCAGGGAGCAATGTGGAATCAGACTTCACCCACTTCATTGTTGTATGAAGCTTACTACATCCAGCAAACATCAGTCCTAGTCACAGGACTATCTTTTCAAGGTATAAAGACCCTGTTTCAAGATCAAACAGCTATCAGTTGGGGCCATGGAAGAATCAATGCCATCATCTTACTATCAAAGAAATCATTGGCAGGAGTAACACGTTTCCAACAAGATGCATGATCCAGACAAAATTATGACATAGATTAAGTTTGAATATGGTGCCAGTGGCAGACAGTCCTTGGAGTGACTCCCAATGATTCCCCTTTTCCAGCATTTATAGCTTTGTGTAAACTGCTCCCCTTGAACGTGGATGATACCTGTGTCTTGTTCCTAACAAATAGTATATGGAAAAGCTGCTGGGATGCCCCTTCCATGATTACACTAAGTTATATGAGGGTAACCTTGGGATTTATTTATTTTGAAATATGTATTTATTCTTACATGTTTAAACTTCACTCGCCTTCAATGTATTGCACCTCTTTTTTGGTGCAATACAGCTATAGAGACACTTTCTCTACTGACTCAAAACAGCTTTGAAAATCATCAATTTTGATGCTTTTTAGTGTTCTGCCATTTTTTTGTTTCAGTTCTTCTACATCAGCAAAATGTTTTCCTTTGAGGACTTTTTTCATCAGGAAAAAAAAAAAAATCACTTAGGCCAAGATTGGATGCATAGAGAGTGTGGGGCATGAGGATCATGCTATTTTTGCTAAAAACAAAACAAAACAAAAAAAACTGCTGAACATTCAGTACAGTGTGGGCAGGAGCTCTTGTAAATCACTCAAGGTGAATTGGGTGAACACATTGAAAGACTCCTCCCCCAAAATTCACTGTAGCCAAATACAACCTCTCAAAACATTAACTAGTACACTGATGCTGATGGGTTCGTAGAATACTAACCTGGGGGAAAAGCCTGTAGTACAAGGGTTTTGCCCTCCAAAAGATAACTTCTGCTTTCTGGGGGATCCCCCTTCTAAAAGACTCAATCTTAGCAGACTGGAGCCCATCAATGTGGGCCTGATGAAATAAGCCATCATGTTGGAAAGGCCCACATGTTAAGGAACTCCAGGTGGTTTCCAGGATCTGATGGTGGTCTCCAGCCAATGGCCAGCAAAAAATGGGGACCTTTAATCATATAGCCACAAGAAAATGAATTCTACCAACAACCTTAATGAACATGGAGGTGAATTCCTCCCCAACTGGACCTCCAGATAAGAACACCTACTTATGCTTTGATTAAAGCTTCAAGAGCCATAAGCAGAGGATCCAGCTAAGCTTTTCCCAAACTCCTGACCCCCAGAAACTGTGAGATAAGAAATGTGTTGCTTTAAGCCACTCAGTTTGTGAGATTTTATTACACAGCAACAGAACACTAACATAGTATGCTCCAGCCTTCCTTTTGTGCATCCCTCTTCTCTTCATGTGCCCCTTCCTGCATCTAAATCTACATGAATTTTTCATCTGCCCAGATGAAAAATTCACTTTCCTTATTCCTGTCCTTCACAGTACCACCCTGCAATGGGTTCCTCAATGATATTTTGTCTTCTGAAGTGCTTGCCCCAGTCTTTCTCGTTTAATCTCTACTTGCTTATACATTTACCAAAACTTACCTGTTCCCATTCCTCTGTGTAATACTTTCCATTGCTGCTGTAATCAATTAACATAAATTGACTGATTTAAAACACTATAAATTTGTTACCTTATAGTTCTGTGAGACAGGAATCCAAAATGGGTTTCACTGGGTCAAAAATCAAGAATTTTGTAGGACTATATTCCTTTCTAGAGCCTCGAGGGGAGAATCTGTTTTCTTGTCTTTTCCAGCTTCTATAGGGTTCCCACATTCCTTGGCTTATGGCCCCACGCATCTAGCAATATTGGGCTGTCTCACCTTGTTCTCTCTCTGGGTCTCTGTCTCTTCTGCCTCTGTTTACTACTTATAAAGGCTTCTGTGATTCCATTGAACCCACTGAGTAATCCAGGATGATCTCCCATCTCAAGGTCAGCTGTTGAGCAATCTAAGTTCTGTCTGTAACGTTAATTTCCCCCTTCCGTGTAACCACTTAACATTTCAGGATTAGAGTGTGGAAATCTTTGGGGGCCAATTTTCTGCCTACCACAGTTTGTGAAAGCTGTAATTAAAAAAGCAATCTGTGGTACTTATTGAAATCCTGGTGCTAATAGTTGGTAGCGGTTTATAGGGTTAACCCTCCAGGAATCTCTTTAAAATATACAGAATTTTCATAACTAAGAAATGCCCCTTAAAGGGGGATTTTCTGGCATTGGGGTAAGTCTGTGTGAGAGAGATATATTAAGCCAAGAGGCATTCAATGGTTCACAAATCTCACCATAAAAATGACTGCTTGCTCTTCCTACTTGTAAAAATAGTTCCTATTTTGGTCTTCATGGTCCATACCAGTAGTATTCTACTGCCATAATCTAAATAGGTTGTGGTTGTAAGCTCCAATGATGAGGTAGTTAGAAAAGAAAACTAGGAGGCTCCCTACAGAGCTGATACAATGACTGCACCACCCTAGGGAAGGAGCAACAGCAGTGAACCATTTCAGTTGTTACGACGCTCAGGCAGCGTTCAAATTCAGGGGCTCAGTTTTGTGTCTCCCAGCTCCCCAGCGTGTATCAATTATCTCAATGGGTGTTCCAAATTTGCTAATACGTCTCCAAACAAAGTCAATTTGAATGGTTTTAATTAGCCCTAATTATATTATTACTACTATTATATATGCTTTTTTTGTGTAGTTGATGAGGAAATACTTTCAGAGAAACAAACCAACAAACAAATGAGGGATACGAGAGGTTGAAAATATTTGAAAATTAATTGCATATATGTCTTATTTGTATTTCTGAGATTGAAAATAAGTCAATTTTCAATTACGGATGGTTATGGCATATACACACATTCTGAGACAAGACCAAAAGCCATAGACTCTGATTTATTTCTCTTCAAAATAGCTGTTTCCTCCCCAATAGTCACACAGTCAAGAAAAAAAAAATACAATATTTTTTTATCTGTGTTTTCCTGGTCCTCTAATTCATAGTTCTGAGAACTGTCCTGTAGGTCACTGTTTCAACTCCCTCATTTTTTTTTATCTGGCCATGGTTGTCAAGAGGAAATTAATCTTTTGAAGCCAAATGAAATTTGGGCTTCCCAGCACTAGCCACTAATGAAAAATGCATTAATGGCAAGCATCAGAAAAACCCCTGGCTCTCAGTACCAGAGGGTACATTTAAATAATTCTATGAATATAGATCAATAAAACTAATTTACTTATAGCCTTTGTGTGCAGTATTCAGATCTGAATAAAAGTCATTTGTATTACAATGTTTTGTATTAATTTGAGGTATCTATTGTTTTACATATTAAATTAATCTTGGTCGTTAGAACTTCATATATGATATTAAAATATGAGGCCTGCGATTTGATATTATTAATGTTATGATTTCACAATTCAGCCTAGTTTTCCTGGATGTCATTTGAAAGGCTTGGAGAGGTCCCAGAGGGCCAGCTCCGAGAAACCAGGGTTAAATTGGAGGGAGAGCAGAGGGATTTAATATTCAAGCATCAATGTATCAGCAGCAGTACCCAAAGGCCCATCGGTACTTTGAGGGTTTGAAATGGGAGCCTGCTGGGTAGGAATGTGGGAACAGCATTCACATGCACCTGAGTGTCCAGAGCATGAACTAATGGCTACAGAATGTGAATGTCCTGACTCAGATGCTAGGATCAAGAGATAACTTTCTGTTTCAATGAAGATAATTATGTATTCATCAAGTCTTTACTTAGTGGTTTCTCTTTACTAGGTGCATAGATATAAAGGTTAAAATAAAAATTTAGGAGCTTAAAATTGACACAGACAAGCCACGAGACAATTGTAATTGAAGAGGATAAGTACCATGGCAGGAATACGTATAGGATGCTTCAAGAGCCCATTAATACACCTCAGTAGTCCAATGTTTTCTGGACTCACTAGGTCATGAAATGATTTCATTAAAAAAATAGTATTAGTGTCTCTTTCAACTCTGTTCTAATGCATACTTGTGAATGTAAAACAATGACATAGCTAACCAAGAGGCAGTGATAAAGGTTAAAAATTCATCCCAGCTTGATTCACTACCAGAAAAACAAAGCAAAGTCTCCTCACCCACTCTGACCCCTTCAGCACCTCCACCACAGCTGGGTTCTTGCAGAGCATACTGGGAGTCTTCTCTGTCCTTGGGCTCCATGCTTCAGGGGCAGTCTTAATGGCAGCTTTGTTATGTCCAGGAGCTCAAGATGAATAAATAGGAATTTCCTGAGGACCAATTGTATCTCTGATGCTTTTGCTATTTTTAGCTATTTACTTGAAATGGTATAGGGACTATTATTACTCAGCTAACCTAGATGATCATTATTATTATCTCCACACCCACAATGCCACTCTCTCTGTCTCAGTTATGATGATGCTCCCTTCAAAAAATGCAGAATTTTTCATATATTTAAAGTGTTTTGGTACTAGCAGCAGGTGTAGTGGTAGCATTGCCAAGAAAACATCAAGAACAGAAATTACTTCTCTCATCCCACAGAACTTCTGGGATTTGGGGACAGCAGGGATTATGAGAAGAGTGTACCTCTCTCCGTGCTTTCGTCTACCTCCTATCCCCACGTGAGAGTTGAGGTGTGGTTTAGAGAATGGATTTAGAAGAGTCTACAGCGAGTCTCTGTGTTATCTCTTATTAGCAGAATGACTCAAACCACATCATCCAGCAACTGTGAGCCTCAGTTTACTTATGCATGAGAAAATTGATGATTGCCAGGACTACCTAAATTAATAGGATTAAAATTAGAAATGAGATCATGTGCGAGAGAGTGTTGTGTGGACCCATAATCTCTGTGCTGGTTAAGACACTGAGCTAGTTTCTGGGACACAGCAATGAGCAGGAAGGATGCAGTTCCTATCTTCATGGAGTTTCCCACCTAGCAAGTGAGATGGGTGTCAGGAACCTGTGACATGTTTGGTCTCACAGAGCCCAGTGCTCGGAAGACTTCCACCTTTGGCTTTATGCTCTGCTGCTACTGTCTCAAAATTCTGAATAATTTTGAATAAGGCACCCTGCATTTTTATTTTGTACTTGGCATCACAAAATATGTAGTCTGTCCTGCTGGTAGGTACAAGAAGTGATTGCAGAAATTAAAGAATAAAGGGCTGCCTATGTGGAGCCATACTAAGAAAGAATAGTGAAGAGTACAGAAAGAAGATAGAGGAGACATCCTCAAAACAGAGATAGGGTGGTGAGTCTCCTCTAGATGAGGACGAGAGAGACCACAGGTAGACAGATGATAAAGGAAGTCTGGACAGCTGCCAGCATACTTAAATAGAAAAACCTTATTAAGCAATATAGATTGAGAAAAGGCAAGGAGATGAGATCAAAACGAAGAAGAACAAGGGAAAAGCTACACCTAAAATCTAACTTTGGCCATATTGGTCTAAGAGCATGAGAGGAAAGCACAGTTAATGCAGGTGTAAAGAGAGAGATAGAGTCTGGGACTGTGAAGGGTCACAGCCAGATAGACCTTCAGGATGAGCTGTGTCACCTTGATGTGGCCAAAGTCCATTAACCTAGCTGTGCCTGGACTGACAGTGGCTTGGAATAAAGGTAGAATTCCTTATGGATGGACCCTCCCATAAAGCAGAGGCTCTTGCTTTATGTTGCATAACAGGATCTGCTTTAGTCATCTGTGATTGAACAATTATCTGAGCTTTCCCTTCCCTAGCAGAGGCCCTGAATCTGGATAGTTATGAATTTCATGTGTTTTGAAACTCACCACTCCCTTCTCCAGATTGCCATGTAGAATTCTAGTTTATATACTCTATTAGTTTCCTCAGTCATTTTTCATAAGATTGCATTGCTGAAAAAAAATGGTCAATTCGTATTAATCCTAACAGTCATATGACTACAAGCTAGATAATACTGATCTCTGTTCCTGTGCTTATGAACCTACAATCTATTAAGGAAGAAAGATATGAAAATAAAAATTAACATACAAGGTCTAACAAGTTCACGTTGGCAACACTGTATAAACAACTAGGTAAGGCTTCATAACTTTGGTATAGCAGTGTCTCACAGTTGTGTTCATGTCAACATGTGGCAGTGTCTTGTTGAGTAGCATCCATTATCGTTGTTGCATGTTTTTGTGTGCCGTTGCGAGAATGTCGGAGCTTGAATTGGAGCAACAAACAAACTTTAAATGTCTTGTTAAACTTGGCAAGAGTGGAAGTAAAATCAGGAACATGTTAGTCCAAGTTTATGGGGATAATGTCATGAAGAAAATGGCAGCATACAAATAAATTAAACATTTTTTTGAGGGGAAAGAAAGTGTCACTGATAAAGAGAGGCCAGGATGGCCAGTAAAAAGCAGAACTGATGAAAACATTTCAAAAATTTGTCAGATTGTGCATGGAAAGCGTGGCTGACTGTGAGAAGCATAGAAGACCAAATAAGCATCCATAGAGAAACAGGAAAAATCTTAACTGAAAATCTTGGCTTGAGAAAGGTGTGTACAAAAATGGTCCCAAGGGAGTTCTTACATCATGACAATGTACCAGCTCACATGGCATTGTTTGTGAGGGAGTTGTTAGCCAGTAAACAACTGTGTTGTAACACCCTCCCTACTCACTTGATCTGGCGCCTGATTATTTTTTCCTTTAGAGATAAAGGAAATATTGAAAGGAATACATTTTGATGACATTCAGGACATCAAGGGTAATACGAAGACGGTTCTGAGGCATTCCAGAAAAAGAGTTCCAAAATTGCTTTTACAGGTGAACGAGGCACGGGCATCAGTGTATAGCTTCCCAAGTGGAGTACTTCAAAGGTGACCATAGTGATATTCAGCAATAAAGTATCTAGCACTTTTCTAGGACAAGTTCACAAACTTAATTGTTAGACCTTGAAGAGTTAATGTATATAATTAAAGCAATACATGAACAAAACCTACTCTTCACCATAAACTCAAAACTTATTTTGTACTCTACACACATCTCAGAAGTAAGCATGCATGCCAGGCTAATAGCATGAATTGGAGTTGTCATTTTTCTCCTACCTTTTTCCATTAGTTCTAGTATTCTAATATTTTTCAGCAAATCACTACATTGGTAACAAAGACATATGATGCGATTTTCTTTACAGAATCTCCTCTAGAAAACAGAATTCTCTGCATTAGCAATTTGAGAACCAGAATATATGCATATACAGGGTCAACTTTGAAAGACAGAAGCCATTAACAAATATATTTTTGCATAAGCCTCCTCCTTGTTATCCTCAGTATCATTTTTATTGTATTAATTTTGTATTTTACATATATATGTATAATATTACCTCACACATGTAAAGGGCTATCTATATTATAAATTATTTTCACAGACTTTCCTGACATTGGTCAATACTCCAGAGCTCTGTAAGATTAGAAAGAAAAATATTATTTATCTATTATATAGATGAGGAAACTAGGGATCAAAGAGGTTAGAAGAATCACTGAAAGGCACTAAACAAATTACTGGAGGTAAAAACTCTAGATCCTAGCATCTTACTTTCTAGGGCAAGGTTCCTTGACACTTACAACATCTTTGAATCATTAAATATGTCTATGTGGAATACTATATGTAGAACCGATATGCTAGTTACAAAATATTTCCTCAGATGATTTAGCACAGTTAAAAGAGAAACGATCTCTGGTTTCTCTACATGCTAAGGAAAACAACACAGGGACTAGCACTTCTCAAGAGAACCTCACTATATAAACCACAAGCCTCCCCATAATTATTTTCTTTGTTTTTTATTTATTAGAGATATGGTCTGGCTCTGTCACTTAGACTAGAGTGCAGTGGTACGGTCATAGCTCATTGCAACCTCAAACTTTTGGGTTCAAGTGATCTTTTTGCCTCAGCCTCCCAAGTTGCTGGAACTACAGGTGTGAGACATCACGCCTGAATACCCTAAATTTATAAAGACTGAAGAATCATCAAAGAATACATATGAGGGCAATGTCCTAATTATAGATATGGGTTCAACTGCATCCTCTAATATCAGACACATAACAATGGACTATTTATTTTTAATTATCTAATTTATGCTGGGTGTGGTGGCTCAAGCCTGCAGTCCCAGTATTTTGGGAGGCTGAGGCAAGAGGATTGCCTGAGCCCACGGGTTTGAGACCAGCCTGGGCAACATGGTGAAACATTGTCTCTACAATAAATCAAAAAATTAGCTGGACATGATGGCACGTGCCTGTAGTTCCAGCTACTTGGAAGGCTGAGGCAGAAGGATCACCTCAGCCCAGCAAGTCAAGGTTGCAGTGGCCATGAGCATGCCGCTGCACTCCAGCCTGGGCAACAGAGTGAGACTCCGACTCAAAAAAAAAATCATCTAATTTATTTTTACTAGGTAAAACATCAAATGAATTCAAAAATCAAAAGAAACAAAATCAGTGCAAAACTTCACTCTCACTCTTGTCTCTGGAGCAAAGCACTATTTTTAACAGCTTTATTGGGATATAATTTACATACTATACAATGTACCTATTTAATATTTCCAATTTAAGGTTTTTAGCATTATACACAGTTGTGTAACTGTTGCCATAATCTAATTTTAGAATATTTTCATCGTAGAAAAAGACATCCCATACACATTAGCAGCCTTTCTTTATTTGTCCTCTCCTCCAGACCCAGACAACACAAATCTACATTATGTCTCTATGAATTTGCCAATTCTTGGCATTAACATATATAGAATACTACAATATATCATCTTTTGTAAATGGTTTTTTTTTCATTTAGGATAAATATTCAAAGTTCATCCATGTTATAATATGTATCAGTAATTCATTATTTTTGATGACATAGTAAGGTTATATTATATGAATTTATTAATATACTATATTAATGAATGAATGAATTAATATTATTCATTCATCAGCTGACAGACATTTGGGTTTTTTCCACTTTTTGACTATTTAAATAATGCTGCTGTGAACACTTGTGCACACATTTTTGTGTGGATGCATGCTTTCATTTCTCTTGGGTACATATCTAGGAGTGGAATTTCTGAGACATATGATTATGTGTAATATTTTTGAGGAATTGCCAAACTGTTTTCCAAAGTGGTTGCACTGTTTTACATTCCCACCAACAATGTATGAAGATACTAATTTTTATGCCTCCTTCACATCACATGTTATTGTCTGCTTTGTTTTGTTTTGATTGATTTTTGTCTCTGATTTCATAATTTTTAGCAGGTGTGAAGTGATAGCTCACTGTGCTTTAATTTGCATTATCCTAATGAATAATGAGGTTGGGTATCTTTTTTTATACTTTTTGTATTCTTTCTTTGTGGAAATGTTAATTCAGATCCATTGCCTATTTTTTAATCAGGTGGTTTATTTTTTATTACTAAGTTGTAATAATTTTTTATATATTCTGAATACAAGTTTATCAGACATATGATTTGTAAATATTTTCTTCCAACTGGGGATTGTCTTTCATTTCCTTGATGATATTGTTTACAAGACAAAGTTTTAAATTTACAAGTCCAAATAATCTATTTTTCTTAAGTCATTCATGCTTTTATGACTTATTTAAGAAATACTTGCTTAAAAAAAGTAACAAAGATTTACACCTGTGCTTTCTTCTGAAAGTTTAATAGTTTTATCTCTTATATTTAGGTCTATGATCCATTTTGAGTTAATTTTTGCATATGGTATAAGGAAATGGTCCAAGTTTCTTCTTTTGATTTTGGATATTCAGTTATTCCAGCACCATTTACTGAGACTTTTCTTTCCCCCATTGAATTGTTTTGAAATCCCTGTTGAAAATCAGTCGACCATAAGGTAGGTGTTTATTCTTGAATTCACAATTATATTTGATTGCCTTATGTGTCTATCCATATGCTAAGACCACCCTGTTTTGATTACTATATATTTGTAATATATTTTCAAATTAGAAAGTGTGACTTCTCCAACTTTGTTTTTTTCCAAGATTGTTCTGACTATTCAGGATTCATATTCCTATTTGATTTCTGAAAAAATGAACAGTAGAGATTTTATTAGTGATTAAGTTAAATATGTAGAGCAACTTGAGAATATTGACATTTTAACAATATTGAGTCAAATATATAGAATGTCTTTCCAATTATTTAGATTTTCTTTATTTTTAGAATTTTAGAACTTAATTTAAAACATTATAATTTTCTAAGTTTTTAAAAAATTTGTAATTCTCTCAGCAATGTTTTGTAGTTTCTGAGTGTAAGTTTATAGTTTTACACATTTTTCTTAAACTTATTAAACATTATTTATTTATTAACTTATTTTGATAAATGTATTCATAAGTAAATTATTATTTTTATTTAATTTTAAATAAATTGTTTATTTTATTTTAGATGATTTATTATGAGTGTAAAGGAATACAATAATTTGTGTATATTGATATTGTATGTTGCAAGTTTCCTGAACTAGTTTATTAGTTCTAAGTGGTTTTATAGTGACTTCTTTAAGATTTTTCTCTCTATATATGTGTGTAGAATCATGTCATCTGGAAATGAAGACAATAGAATATTTGCTGTTAGTTTTTTATAAATGCCCTTAATTAGGTTGAAGAAATTTCCATTTATTCCTAATGTGGTAAGTACCTTTGTCATAAAAGGGTGTTAGATTTTATTTTTTAAAATCTGCATTTATCACATTGATCATATGGTATTTGCTCCTTATTTTATTAGTACGGTGCATTATAGTATTGGTACAGTTGGATTAAGCATTGCAGATGACTTTTTTGTTTTCTAAAAAAATGTATGTTTTTGTTTGCTTTGGTTCATATATTCTTCCTTTCGTTTTTAATTTTGCATTAACTGGATATTTTATAAAGTAACATCTTAAGTTCTTTAACAATTTTTAAACTATATCTTTCAGTTGTTTTCTTAGTGGTTATTCTAGGGCTTATCATATGCATATTAATTTATCAGAATCGACAACCTTTTCATTTTATACTTCTGGCTCTCCTTATTTCTTCCTAAATATTTGAGCTACAATTTAGTGTCATTTCCTTCCTTCGATTTAGCTTTACTAGATGCTAAATTTTCTCCTCCTTATGCTATTATTGACAAGTCTATTGAAGTTCCTTACTTTTTAAGTCCAACAATACAGTTATACATATAGTGTTTTAGGTATTTACATTTAAAATTAGTAAGAAAAGATGTAACTGTACTGTCCTTTATAATTACCCACATAATCACCTTTAGCTAGAACTCTTGGTTGTGTATGGATTCACACTACTGTTTGTCATTACTTTCCATTAAAGAATGTATTTAGTATTTCTTGTAATGTGGATTTATTAGCAATGTATTTTCTTGTGGATTTGAAACTGGACTGAATAAAAAAAATGTAGCACATATACACAATAGAATATTATGCAGCCAGTTTTGATTAGCCAGGAATGTCTTTATCTCACCTTTATTTAAATTTTTTAAAAATTAGGCTTATTTAAAAAATCTGTGTTAGGTTTGTAGAAGTAATTTAAGTAAAAAGTACAAAGTCTCTATATATTACACATCCTCAACAATTTATCTTATTGTTAGCTCCTTGTAATAGTGTAGTACATTTATTATACTTAATGAGCTAATACTAGTTCATTATTACTAACTTTAGTTCATAGGGGTTTTTTTTGTTTTGTTTTGTTTTGTTTTTTGAGGTTTAACATTATACATAGGCCAGGCTCGGTGGTTCAGCCTGTAATCCCAGCGCTTTGGGAGGCCGAAGTGAGTGGATTGCCTGAGCCCGTGGGTTCGAGACCCTCCCGGGAAACTTGGCAAGACCTCATCTGTACAATAAATCAAAAATTAGCGGGCGTGGTAGCGCGCACCTGTAATTCTGCCTACTTGGAAGGCTGAGGCGGAAGGACAGCCGGAGCCTGGCAGGTCAAGGCTGCGGTGGCCAGGAGCGTGCCACTGCACTTCAGTCTCGGTGACGGAGTAAGACTCCAACTCAAAAAAAAAAAAAATTATACATGTATTTTATTTTATCTTATTTATTTTAAAGATGTGGTGTACAATTCAGGATTAGGTATACAAGTGGTCATCGTAAAAGTAAAGTTTGGGCCTCCATTTGGTCCCCACTTTGCTGGTTTGAGATCAGGCACACTTACGGATGTTATGTTCTCTCCCCTCTCCTCTTGGCAGTATCCCACTACTGCCAATCCCCTTCTTATAGTACTATGGTAGATGCTGGGAGTCCACTTATGAGTGAGAACAGGTGGTACTTGGTTCTTTGTTTCAGTGATAGATCACTGAGTATTATAGACTCTAAATCCATCCAAGTTGTTGCAAAGTTCGTATGTTTGCTTCTCTATGGCTGCATAATATTCCATTGTGTATATGTGCTACTTTTTTTTTTTATCCAGTCCAGTTCCAATGGGCAGCATGGTTGGTTCCACGTTTTTGCTATCATGAATAGCGCTGCAATAAACATGCATGTGCAGGTTTTTTTTTTGTAGAATGATTTGAGTTCCTTGGGGAAAATTCTTAGTTAGGGGATTGCTGCGTTATATATGGCAGGTCAATTTCTAGTTCTTTTAGAAATTGCCACACTGTTTTCCAGAGAAGTTTAACTAGTTTGCAATTCCACCAGCAGTGTAGAAGCGTTCACTTTTCTTCACATCCTCACCAGCATCTGTTGTTTTTTGTTTTATGAATGATGGCCATTCTTACTGGAGTTAGGTGGTATATCAATATGGTTTTGGATTTGCACTTCTCTGGTGATTAATGAGGCTGAGTACTTTTTCATGTGTCTGTTGGCTGTCCGTATATATCTTCTTTTTAGATGTGTCTGTTTGTGTCTTTTGTCCACTTTTTTAATGGGGCTATTTTTTTTTCCCTTTTGTCACATTTGAGTTCCTTGTAGATCCTAGATACTAGACCTTTGTCAGATATATTGTTGGCAGATATTTTTTCCCATTCTGTGGGGTGTCTCTCCTCTCTATTGATGGTTTCTTTTGATTTGCAGAAGTTTTTCAGTTTGATGAGGTCCCACTTGTCTATCTTATATCTTATGGCATTGACATCTGGGGTTTTGAACAGGAATTGGTTGCCTGCTCTGATTTCCACAAGGGTGTCTCCTGCATTTTCTAAGATTCTTATAATGTGAGGTTTTATGTTTAGGTCTTTGATCCATTTAGAGTTGATTTTGTGCATGGTGATAGGTAGGGGTTCTGTTTCAATCTTCTGCATGTGGTCAGCCAGTTTTCCCAGCATCATTTACTGAACAGGTTCTCTTTTCCCTAACGGTTGTTGTTGGAGGCTTTGTTGAAGATGAGTTGGTTGAGAAATTGAGGTTTTGCTTTCAGAATCTCTATCTTGCTCCATTGGTCTATATGCCTGTTCTTGTACCAATATCAGGTAGTTTTGATTATTATAGCCTTATGATAAGATTTAAAGTCTGGAAAAGTGATGTCTCCCACTTTGTTCCTTTTGCTGAAGAGTGTTTGTGGTCATTTATGTTACTTATGAATTTTTTTATTGTCATCTTCAGGTTTGAGAAGAATGATGTTGGTAATTTAATGGGTATTGCATTGACTCTCTAGGTTGCTTTTGGTAGGATGGACTTCTTAACAATTTTGATTCTTCCTATCCATGAGCATGAAATATGTTTCCACTTATTTGTGCCATCTTAGATTTCTTTGAGCAATGTTTTGTAATTTTCTTTTTTTATTATTTATCATTCATCTTTATTTTGTATTATTTTTCTTTTATTTAACAAATGTGGAGTACAATTCAGGATTACATGTGCAAATGGTCATTATGCAGTTATCCTTGTTGATGAGGTGCCCCCTCACCCTCCCCAGCAGTTTGCCACTATTGTCAATCCCTTTCTTATAGTATTATGATAATTGTTCAAGTTCCTCTCATAAGTGAGAACATATGGTACTCAATTTTTAGTTTCTGTGATAGATCACTCAGTATGCTGCAAAGCACATAATTTTATCCTTCATTATGGCTACGTAATAGTCCATCACGTACATGTTCCACTTTTTTTTTTTTAATCCAGTGCTCTTTCAATGAGTAGCAAGGTTGACTCCATGTTTTTGCTATTGTGAACAATGCTGCAATAAATATGCTTGTACAGGTATGTTTTTCATAGAATGATTTGAGTTCTTCTGGGTATATTCTCAGAAAGGGGATTGTGGTGTCATACGGAAGGTCGATTTTTAGATCTTTTAGGAATTGCCAAACTGTTTTCCACAGAGGTTGCACTAGTTTACACTCCCACCAAAAGTGTAGGAATGTTTCCTTTTCTCCTGCTTCCTCTCCAGCATCTGTTGTTTTCTGAGTTATTGATAATGGCTATCCAGACTGGAGTTAAGTGGTATCTCAGTGTGGTTTTAATTTGTATTTCTTTGGTGATCCGTGAGGCTGTGTGATTTTTCTTTTTCTTTTCTTTTTTTTTTTTTTGAGTTGGAGTCTCACTCTGTCGCCCAGACTGGAGTGCAGTGGCCGCTTCCGGCCACCACAGCCTCAACCTGCTGGGCTCTGGCGATCCTTCCGCCTCAGCCTTCTGAGTAGCCAGAATTACAGGCGCTCACTACCACACCCGGCTAATTTTTGATTTATTGTAGAGATGAGGTCTCACCAAGTTGCCCAGGCGGGTCTCGAACCCGCGGGCTTAGGTAATCCATTCACCTCAGCCTCCCAAGGCGCGGAATTACAGGCTGAGTCACCAGTCCGGCGTGATTTTTCATATATCTGTTGGCTGCTCATATGTCTTGTTTTGAGAAGTGTCTATTTATATCTTTTGCCCACTTTGTAATAGGGCTGTTTGTTTTATTCTTTTTGGCATGTTTGTGTTCCTGTTTTGATTTCTGTGTTGACCGAGGTGTTGTTCAGCATCATGTTGTTTAGTGTCCATGTCTTTGTGGGTTTGGGGGGAATTTTATTGGCGTTGGTATTTATTTTTATTCCACTGTGGTCTGAGAAGGTGCATGGCAGTATTTTGATCTAATGAAACTTGTTTATGTTTAATTTATGGCTGGGAATGTGATCGATCTTGGAGTATGTTCCATGTGGTGATGAATAGAATGTATATTCTGTGTTTGTTGGGTGGGTTGTTCTATAAGTATCTATTAAATCCATTTGATCAAGTGACAAGTTGAAGTTACAGGTCTCTTTGATAATTATTTGCCTCGATGATCTATCTAGGGTTGTTGTGGGATATTTAAGACCCCAACTACAGTAGTGTTAGAGTCAATATCGTTTTTTAGTTAACTTAGTAGTTGCTTTATAAATACTGTTGCTCCTGTGTTGGGCACATACATATTTAGGATGAATATTTCTTGTTGATGGATTGAAACTTTTATCATTATGTGGTGTCCTTCTATATATTTTTAAGTTTTAATAGATTAAAAGTTGACTTGTCTGATATTAAATTAATGACTCCTGCCTTCTTTTGTGATTGATTCACCAGGAAATTCATTTTCCATCCTCTAACTTTGAGTCTATGTGCGTCATGTGTGAGGAGATGAGTTTCCTGGATACAGCAAATTATTGGGTCATGCTTTTTATCCAGTTTTCCATTCTTTGTTTTTTCAGTGGTGCATTTAGTCCATTCATGTTCAGGCTGATTATTGAAATGTGATTGCTTATCCCTGCCATAAGGTTCTTTAAAAGTTTTTTCTTTCTGTATTTTCTTTTAACTTTTGGGTTGATGTATTTGTGTGTTTTCAAGTTGTTGTTGCAATGTACTGTCTTTTGATTCTGTGTTCCCCTGTTCTTTTGGGAAGTGAGTGGTCACTTTTTTTTTCTTTCTTCTATGCTTAATACCTTTTTAAGCATCTCTTGTAGAGCTGGTCTGGAAGCTGCATAATTTCTTAGGGATTGGATGCCTGGGAAGAATTTTAACTCTCCACTGATGAAGCTGAGCTTGGTTGGGTAGGAATTCTTGGTTGAAATTATTCATCTTGAGGACTTTGAAAATTAGACTCCCGTTCCTTTTAGCTTGTAGTGTTTCTACTGCTAGGTCTGCTGCTATTCTGATTGGTCTTCCCTAGTAGGTAGTCTGACCTTTGTGTCTTACTGCCTTTAGGACTTTTTGTTCTGTATCTACTTTGTGTAGGTGAATTATTATGTGTCTAGGGATTGGTCTTCTCATTTTATTATGTCTTGTGGGGGTTCTCTGTATCTTTTGTGTTTCGATGTCCATGTCTCTAATGAGATGGAAAAAGTTTTCTTGATAACCTCCTGGAATACTTGCTCCAAGGTGTTCTCTGTTTCCCTTTCTACTTCTAGGATACAAATCAGGTATAGATTTTACCTCTTGATATAAGCACGCATCTATTGGAAGCTTTGTTCTTTCTTTCTGAGTTTTCCTTCTGTTTTTTGCAGATTGGGTTTATTCCATGTTTTGGTTGTCAAGTTCTGAGATTCTTTCTTCTGCTTGATTTATTCTGCTTTCCATGCTTGTCATCTTGTTATTTCCTGTATGAAATTTTTTATGGCCAAAATCTCTGTTACAGGTTCTTTCATTATTGCATCTTGTCTTCCTTGAGTCTTATTCACTCTTTCCATCCATTTCCTAGTCCCTGTTGCATTCTGGGGCCAGTTTTTGGTGACTTCCATCGTTTGAGCTCTGGTGTCTGATTTTTCAAATGTTTTCTCTTTGGTACATTGGGAATTATATATGTTCTTCCATTTATTTTTTTGCCTCATTTGTAACAGCTTTCTTTTTATCTTTAGTTCCATTTTTCAGTGGCAGTGGTAGGGGCTTTCACTTCTGGTGTTTGCTCAGCCCTCTATTTTTCCCTGATCAGGACTCTGAATTTGTACTATTTTGAAACAGGGCTGAGGGTGGAGAGCTTTGCTGTCTCTTGCAGTTTTGAGAGTCAAATAAGGTGGAGGACGGAACTTGCAAATCACAATGTTCACTGACTGGGATATGGATTGCCTGAGATTCACTCCCCATCACCACTCTATATGATGATGCAATGGTACCCCCTGAATCCAAGATAAAAATAACAGCAATGAAGAGAACAGAGAAAAGTAGAATGATAATAGGATGGATAAAAACAAAAACAAAACTACAGCCAAAAAAAAACAAAATACACAGAAAAATAAAAGCAGTAACCAAAGCAATAAAAAACAAAACAACAACAACAAAAAATGCACACAAACACAAATCAAAACCAATGGGGAAGAATAAAACAGGAAAACTGACCACACACACACACACACACACAACACCAAATGAAAGACAAAGAAAAAAGAATAGAGGGAAAAAAGGGGAAATGTAAATCAAACTCTCACACATACATTCACACACACATTAAACTAATAAAGAGAAGAACAAAAAACCCTGAAAGATGAACACTCAATCATTCATGTACACACATAAACAGAAGACAAAAACTGAAAGAAGAAAGAAAAACAAAGAAGACAGAAAAAAAAGGGAAAAAAGGTGGGAGAAATGCAAATCCAACCCTCACATACACACATGCACAAAGAAAAAAGAAGGGAAAAATTTTAAAAAATAAAACCTGACCTCTTGTGGCAGTTTCTGTAATTCTTCCTCTCAACTACTCATAGGTAAGTGCCTCTGCTGTCTCCTGTGGACCTGTGCCCACATTCACAATTTCCCTAGCTCATGGCCCAGGAAAGGAAGAGGGGGTGATGGGGGCGGGTGGAACTACAGTCTTCCCCTCCCACTCTTGAACAGATGGGGGGGATCCCTGCTGGTGGGGAGGTGTAGGATTATCTCCTCCCCAGGTACTGGCAGTGTGGGGGGTACCCAGCCAGGCTTATCCTGGAGTAGAGTCTGCCTATCATGGCTGACGTCCAGGCTCCACCTGGGTTTGTCTCTCTCAGTTGTGCCCCAGTCATATGGGTCTGATGTTCAGAGGATTGCTGGGGAGGATGGGGTTGAGTCAGCCCTGGACTCACTGCTGATCTCTTCAGGGGTCTTCTTTTCTGGTTACACTCTTTGTTCCATGATTGAATCAGGATAGGGGGTGGGACACCTGAGATTCAGTATTCATCCTATACCTCTGAAGTTTGTACATTCCGGATATTCCCTCTGAGTCATGATAAGTCCCTGAGTAGTTAATCCACCAGTCACAGAGATTGTGTCTGTTGCTCCATTGTGAGTGACAGTTTCATTTTCTCCAGTGGGACTCTGCCTCTGGCTCCCTCACTGTGCTTCCTCCACAGCCATTGCTGCCAGTGCCTGGCCAGGTTCTCCAGTGGTGAGGCAGAACCTGGAGCCAGCAGTATCTCCCAGCAGCTTCTTCTTGAGAAGGGCTTTGCTAATTTTTAAAAATGATGCTTGGCTTCTGTTCCCTGGGAAGCACTAGGGTCCAAGCAGAGCAGCTGCAGCACCAGCCACTTCACCAGGAGAGACCTGGTCACTTGCTTCAAAGTTCCTACTCAATCAGCCACTCATGCACCCACTTACTCACAGATATGTACACAAAACTGTCCATACACTCACTCACACAAGGACTCGCATAGTCTGACTGACTCCTCACAAGAGCAGTTCATAGTTTACATTAGAGTTTACTCTTTGTGCTGTATGGTCTATGGGTTTTGGCTAATGTATAATACCCATTGTATTATCATACAGAATAGCAGTTTCACTTTCCAAAAAATCCCTTTCACTCCACTTATTATCCCCTTCCTCTTTCTCCCAAACTTTTGGCTACCACTGATATTTTTACTGCCTCCATAGTTTTGGCTTTTTCAGAATACATAGAATTGTAATCATACAGTGGCCTATTCACACTAGCTTGTTTCACTTAACAATGTGCATTTAAAATTCCTCCATGTCTGGTTATGGCTTAATAGTTCACTTCTTTCAATTGCTAAATAATATTTCATTGTATGGCCGTACCATAGTTTGTATATCTATTCCTTTATTAAAGGATACCTTGGTTCCTTCTAAGTCTTGACAAACATGAATAAAGCTGCCATAAATGTTTGTGTGCAGGTTTTTGTGTGGCTTTAAGTTTTCAACACATTAGAGTGAATATCAAGTAATGTGATTTATCACATTGTGAGAGTATGTTTAGTTTAGTAAGAAACTGTCATTCTTCCAGAATGGATGCAACATTTTGCATTTCCACTAGTTATAATGAGAGTTCCTGTTGCTCCACATCCTTGCTAGTATTTGGTGCTGTCAGTGTTTTGAATTTTGACTTATAGGTGAGTATAATAGGTGAACAGTAGTATCTCATTGTTGTTTTAATGTGAAGATTCCTAGTAATTTAGGATGTTGACTATCTTCTCATATGCTAATTTGTTATCTGTATATTTTATTTAGTGAGGTCAGTTTCATTTTTGAAAGATAGTTTTTCTGGATATAAGTTTCCTATTTGCCTTTTTTGTTTTCTTTCAGCACATTGAATATGTTATCCTATTGTCCCTGGCCTCCATTGTTCTAATGATAAGTCAGCTGTTAGTCTTATCTGAGTTCCCTATTTTCCTTATTTTTTCTCATGTAATTTTCAAGGTTTTGTCTTATTTTTCTCTCTCAACAATTTGAATGTGATGTGTCTGGGTGTGGATAGCTTTGTGTTTATCTCACTTTCTTATTATACAATGGGAAAAGGAAAAAAAATTCCAAATGGAACATTTTTAAACATAAAAAAGCTAGGAATTTCTGTTTTTGAAAATACCCAGTAACTCCAGATGGTATATATTTTATAGTTAAGAAAATGGCTTTTAAACTAAATGGAAATTTTGATAGTTATAAATATAGCTTCTATAAACAACTGAAATAGAAGTCTGTGTGTAGGTATATGCTTTCATTTCATTTGGGAAAACACTTAGGAGTGACTTTTGGGTGATAAAGTAAGTTTATATATCTTTAACTTTATAAGAAATATTACAAAGGGACATGTGAGAACTTTGGAGGGTAGAGAACATGTTCATCATATTGATTATGATGATGGTTTCACAAGTGTCTATATATGACAAACTTATTCATTTGTATGGTTTGAGTATGTAAAATTTTATTTTGTGTAAATTAATGCCAATAAACTCCTAAATATGTTTTATAAGATACCTTCTCATCTTATTTGTGATTACTTCATTCACCCATGTATTATTATAAATTGTATTGTTTAATTTTTATAATTTGTAAATTTTCCAGATAACTTTTTAATGTTTATTTTAATTCCCTTGTCATCAGAGAACACACTTGTATTTTTTAAATCCCTTAAAATTCAGAAAAAGTGTTAGCACCCAGAATTACATTCTATCTTGATAAATATTCCATGTGCTTTTGAAAATAATACACATTCTCCTGTTGCTGGGTTTAGTGTTATAAAATATCAATCAGGTCAAGTTAGTTGGTACTGTTGACTAAGCCTTCCATACCACATATACACACATATATGATGTATACATGCATATATATTCATATTCTACAAGTTTTATTAATTACTATGATAATATTGTAATCTCAATTATACAATTGTGAACTTGTCTATTTCTCTTTTCAATTCTAACATTTCTATGCATTTCAAACTCTGCTACTAGGTGAAAGCATTTCTGATTATATGTCCTCTGATACATTGATCCATTTATTAACATGAAATACCTTTATTTATCTCTGGCAACATTCCTTGTTATGAGTACTTGTCTGATATTAATATATTAACTCCAACTTTCTTTTTATTAGTGTTTTCATGATATATTTTTCATACTTTTACTTTTTATCTGTTTATATTTTTATATATTTAAGTTTGGTTTTATATAGGCAGAATTTACCTCATTTTTTAAAAAAAAGTCAGGGCTTTGGCACCCAGGCTGCAGTGCAGTAGCATAAAAACAGCTCACTGTAGTCTCAGTCTCCAGGGTTCAAGCAATCCTCCCACCTGAACCATCCAAAGTGCTGGGATTATTGGCATGAGCCACCATGCCCAGCCAGAATTTACCTAGATCTTATATTTAAATCCAATCTGACATTCTCTTTCTAATTGGAGTGTTTAGGCCATTTGCATTTGATGTAATTATCAATACAATTGGTTTAGACCCTCTATTTTGTTATTTTTCTCATCCTTTTTTTTGTTCCTCTTTTTCTCTGATCTTATCTTTTTTAGAAAAGTTGGATATATTTTATAAATTATTATTTCCAGAACTGACTTACTAGTTATACTTCCTATTTTATTTTTGAGTTTGCTTGTTCCAGGGTTTACAGTACACAACATTAACTTATCATAGTATAACTTCAAATTATATGACACCATTTTACATATAGTATACAGCTACTGCAATAGTATATTTTAATTCACCCTCTTCCCATCCCTTACTTGTATAGATTTTACTTTGACATAAGTTATAAACTTCAGATTCATTGTTGTTGTTTTTGCTTTAAACTTTCAATTATCTTTTAAAGTGATTAAGACTGGCTAACATTTTCTTTTATATTTACTCATACATTAACCATATTTAGTGCCATTAATTTTTGTGACTAGATCTGAATTCCAGCTGGTATTATTTTCCTTCTGCCGTAAGAATTTCTTTTACCATTTCTTTGTGGTGCATATTTGTTGGTAAGTGATTTTCTCATCTTTTACTTTCCTTAAAACATTTTTATTTGGCTCTCTTTCTTGAGAAATAATTTTGGTCAGCATAGAATTCTAGATTTTTTATTTTATTTTTTATATTTAAGTTATTTTATTTTTAAAATGTGGAGTACAAATGAGGGTTAGGTACATATGTGGTCATCATACAGGTAAAGTGTGGGTACCCTTATTGATGCTATGTTCCCCCTTCCCCTGGCAGCGTCCCACTACTGCCAATTCTTTTGTTATGGTATTGTGATAAATGTTCAAGGTCCACTTATGAGTGAGTACATGTGATACTCAGATCTTTTTTTCTGTGTAGATTACTGAGTATTATGGACTCTAATTCCATTCAGGTTGCTACAAAGTTCATAATTTTGCTTTTCTTTATGGCATATAATATTTCATCATGTTAATGTACCACATTTTCTTTATCCAGTCCACTTTCAATGGGCAGCACGGTTGGTTCCATGTTTTTGCTACTGTGAATAATGTGGCAATAAATATACATGTGCAGGTATCTTTATTATAGAGTGATTTGAGTCCCCAGAAGCGAGATTGCTGAGTCGTATGAAAGGTCGATTTTCAGATTGATTAGAAATTGCCACACTGTTTTCCATAGATGTTGTACTAGTTTACATTCCTACCAACAATGTAAAAATATTCCCTTTTCCCCATATCCTCTCCAGTATTTGTTGTTTTTTGAGTTATTGATAATGGCCATCCTGACTGGAGTTAAATGATATCCTAGTGTGGTTTTAATTTGCATTTATTTGATGATTAGTGAGGCTGAGCATTTTTTCATGTATCAGTTGGCTGCTCATACGTCTTCTTCTGAGAAGTATCTATTCATATCTTGTCCATTTTTTAATAGAGTTGTTTGGTTTTTTTCCTTACAGCACGTTTGAGTTCCTTGTATATTCTAGATGTTAGACCTTTATCAGATATACAGTTGGCAAATATTTTTTCTCATTCTGTGGGATGTCTCCCCACTCTTCTGATTCTTTGGTTTTGCAGAAGCTTTTCAGTTTGATGAGGTCCCATTTGTCCATCTTATCTTTTATGGCATTCATTTGTGGAGAATTGATCAGGAATTGGTTGCCTACTCCAATTTCCATAAGGGTGTTTCCTGCATTTTCTTCTAGGATTCTTATAGTTTGTGGTTTTACATTTAGGTCTTTGATCCATTTAGAGTTTACTTTTGTGTATGGTGATAGGTAGGATCTTGTTTCAGTCTTCTGCATGTAGTTAGCCAGTTTTCCAAGCACCATTTACTGAATAGGTTCTCCTCTCCCCACTGGTTGTTGGTGAAGGCTTTGTCAAAGATTAGTTGGTTGAGGAACTGAGGTTTTGCTTCCAGAATCTCTATACTGTTCCATTGGTCTATATGACCAGTCTTGTACCAATACCAGGCTGTTTTGATTATTGTAGCTTTTTAGTAGAGTTTGAAGTCTGGAAGTGTGATGCCTCCCTCTTTGATATAGTTCTTTTGTGAAGAACTGTAGCTACTTGTGGTCTTTTATGTTTCCATATGAATTTTTGTATTGTCATTTCCAGGTCTGAGAAGAACGATGTTGGTAATTTAATAGGTATTGCATTAAATCTGCAGATTGCCTTTGGTAGGATGGACAGCTTAACAATGTTAATTCTTCCAATCCATGAGCATGGAATATTTTTTCATTTGTTTGTGTCTTTTTGGATTTCTTTGAGCAATGGTTTGTAGTTTTCATTTTAAAGGTCTTTCACTTCTTTGGTTAGGAAGATACCAAAGTATTTCTTTTTTTGTGTGGCTATTGTGAATGGGATTGTACTTTTTATTTGGGTTTCTGTCTGTTTGTTGTTAGTGTATAGGTATACAACTGTCTTTTGCACATTTATTTTATACCCTGAGACTTTGCCAAAGTCCTTTATCAGTGTAAGTAGATGTTTGTAAGATTATCTTGGGTTTTCAAGGTATAGGATCATGTCATCTGTGAAGAGGGATAACTTAACTTCCTCTTTTCCTATTTGGATACCCTTGATTTCCTTCTTTTGTCTAATTGTTTTAGCTAGGACTTCCAATACAATGTCGAACAGGAGAGATGAAAGTGGGCAGCCTTGTCTTTTTCCAGTTTTCAGGGGAAACACTTCCAATTTCTGTCCATTTAGCAGTATATTGGTTGTGGGTTTATCATAAATGGTTTTTTCTATTTTGAGGTATGTTCCATCTATGCCTAGGTTTGTTCAAGGGTTTTTATCAAGAAGGAATGCTGGGTTTTATTGAAAACTTTTTCTGTGTCTAATGATATAATCATGTGCTTCTTGTTTTTACATCTGTTGATGTACTGAATTACATTTGTGGTCTTGTGGATGTTGAACCAGTCCATCTCAGGGGTGAAGGCTACTTGGTCATAGTGAATGATTTTTGACATGTGATGTTGGATCTGGTTTGCTAGAATATTGTTGAGAATTTTTGCATCTGTGTTCATCAAGAATATTGGCCTGTAGTTTTCTTTCTTTGTTGGATCTTTACCTGGTTTGGGTATCAATATGATTTTAGCTTCATAAAATGATTTGAGGAGAGTTCTGTCTTTCTTGATTGCCTGGAATACTTTCAATAGGATTTGTATCAGCTCCTCCTTGTATGTTTTGTAGAATTTTGCTGGAAAACCATCTGGTCCAGGGCTTTGTGTGTTTGGGGGGGGGGTAGTTTTCTTACAACAAAATCAATTTTCTGGGTTGTTCTTGGTCTATTTAGGATCTTAATTTCTTCTTGTTTCAACCTTGAGAGGCTGCTTACTGTCAGAAAGTACTCCATTTCACTTAAGTTTTTGAGTTTGCTTCCATACAAGTGTACATAGTAAGCTCTGATAATCTTTTGTATTTCTTCCGGGTCAGTTGCAACTTCATCTTTTGCATTTCTGATTGTGTTTATTTGGGCTTTTTCTTTTTCTTGATCCGTCTTGCAAAAGGTCCGTCAATCTTGTTTATCCTTTCAAAGAACCAGCTTCTTGTTTTGTTGTTTTCTATGATATTTTTGTCTTTTTTATCCCATCTTTGGGCTTTTATTTTGGTAATCTGGATTCTTCTGTTGAAGTTAGGGTTTTGGTGGTCTTGTTTCTCCAACTCCTTTAGTTGACTTGTTACACTGTTAACGTGTAATCTTACCATTTTCTTCAAATGTGTTCATAGAGATATGAATTCTTCTCTAAGTACAGTTTTCATGGCATCCCAGAGGTTTTGGTTAGATGTTTCTTCATTTTTATTTGTTTCCAGGAATCTTTTACTTTTTTCTTTGATTTCCATGTTGATCCAGGAGTTGTTCAGCATCATATTATTTAGTGTTCTTGTCTTTGTGGATTTTGGGGGAATCTTGATGGTGTTGATATTTATTTTTACTCAACTGTGGTCTGAGAAAGTGCATGACAGTATTTCAATCTTATGAAATTTGTTTATACTTGATTTATGTCTGAGGATGAGGTCAATCTTGGAGTACATTCCATGAGGTAATGAGTAGAATGTATAATCCATGGTTGTTGGGTGGAGTGGTCTGTAGGTAGCTATTAGGTCCATTTGGTCAAGCATCAGGTTGAGACTCTGGATATCCTTGTTAATTTATTTGCCTCAATGATCTATCTAGGGTAGATAGTGGGGTGTTAAAGTCCCCAGCTATAATAGCGTTAGAGTCAATGTTTTTTAAAGTTTACTTAGTAGCTGCTTTATAAAAGCTGGTGCTCCTGTGTTTGATGCATATGTGTTTAGGATAGATATCTCTTTTGATGAATTGAACCTTTTTTCATTATGTAGTGTCCTTCTGTATATTTTTAAATTTTTGATAGCTTAAAGGTTATTTTGCCTGATATTAAGATTGCAACTCTTGCTTTCTTTTGTGTTCTGTTCACCTGAAAATTTGTTTTTCATCTTCTAACTTTGAGTCTGTGAATGTCCCTACTGGTGTGATGCATCTCCTGAAGACAGTACATTGTTGCATCATGTTTCTTTATCCAGTTTTCCATTCTATGCCTTTCAGTGGTGCATTTATTCCATTTACATTCAGACTGATTATTGAGATGTGAGAGTTTATCCTCGTCATGAGGCATTTATAGATTTTGATGTTGTTGTTTACTTATTTGTTTGTTGGTTTTCTTTTCATTTTGGGGTTGATTTATGTGTGTGTTTTCAATTTTGCAATCGTAATGCATGTTTTATTGGTTCTTTGTTTCTTGCATTCTTGGAAGGGGTTGTTCTTTTTTTTCTTTCCTCTGTGCTTAATACCTTCTTAAGCATATCTTGTAGAGCTGGTCTGGAGGCAGCATACACTCTTAAGGATTGAATGTCTGAGAAGGATTTTAATTCTCCATCACTGACAAAGCTTAGCTTAGCTGGATAGGAAATTTTTGGTTGCAATTGTATATCTTTGCATGTTTTGAGATTGGGCTCCATTCTCTTCTAATCTTCAGTGTTTCTGTAGATAAGTCTGCTGCTATTTTGATTGGTCTTCCCTTGTAGGTAGTCTGACCTTTCATGATGCAACAATGTACTGCTGCCTCTAGGATTTTTCTTTTATACTTACTTTGTGTAAGTGAATTACTATGTGTCTAGGAGTTGATCTTCTTATTTGATGCCTTGCAGGGGTTCTCTGCATCTCTTGTGTTAGGATTGTTGTCTCTGATGAGATGCAGAAAGTTTTCTTGGATGACCTCTTGGAATGTTTGTTCCAGACTGCTGTAATTCTCCTTACCTGCTTCAGGGATACCTATCAGTCTTAGGTTTGGTTTCTTAATATAGTCATACATCTCCTGAAGGCTTTGTTCCATCTTTTTCCTTTCTATGTTTTTAGCAGATTGGGTTAGTTCCAGATTTTGGTCTTCAAGATCTGAGATTCTTTCTTCTGCCTGGTTAATTCTGCTTTCCATGCTTGTCAGCTTATTATTTATTTCATTTTCTGTATTCTTTATAGTTTACATCTCAGCCATTAGTTACTTCATGTTTTCATCTTGCTTTTCTTGGTTCTTGTTCATCTTTTCCATCCATTCCTTGAACTCTGCATTTGTAGTCTGAGACCAGTCAATCTGGGTGCTCGTAATTGCTTGAATTCTGAAGTCTGTATACTCAAGGACTATCCTCTTTGGACTTTGTGTGGTGCCTGTGGTTCTTTGGTTTTTCTTTATTTGTGGTGGTTTTTCTTTACTTCCATTGCTCAGTGAGAAAGAGAGTAGTTTTCACTTCTTTTTGTTCACTCCCTATTCTCCCTTGAATAAAGCCTCTGGACTAGTTCGATTTTTGGAACTAGATTGGAGCAGGGGAGCTAAGTTACTCCCTTGCAGATTTGAGATTTGAATGAGGTGTGTTAGGGGTTGCTAAGATTCAAAAACTGTCTGATGATCACAATGTTTGCTGATTAGTATGTGGGCTCCCATGGGTCTTCTTCCCACCACCTTACAGTGTGTCCATACAATGGGAGTATATGTATCTCCACTGGGTACAAAATAACATGAAGGAAGAGAAAGGAGTTAATAGAGAATGTGGAGGATGACACTGGAGAGAACAAAGGAGAGAAGAAAAAGCTACACACTGGCAAACAGGGAGACAAGCAAAGAGAGAGAGAAAAAGAAAAAGGGAGAGAAAACCAAACCAAAATATTAACAAAAACAAAACAAAATTTAAAAAAAAAAAAAGAAGAAGAAAGCAAACAACACATAAACAGACAAACAAAAACCCCAAGGAAACTAAAACCAATGATATGAGGAAATTTTCACACTCATATATAGCCCAATTGGACAGAAAAGAAGAAGTGGTAAAACAGAACAAAATACTCCCGACAAGCTCTATTAAAAAACAAAGATAGAGTCACACAGATACCAAAAACAACAACAAAACGTATGTAATTCTTGAGCACCCTCTTTTGGCAGTTTCAAGACTTCAAGTTTCTTGTAGGAGTGGCCCAAGCACTGCTTCTTGGAAGGGAGGAGCTTCCAACTTTTAAATCTGTACTCCTTTCACCCCTTGCAGTTGTGGAGATGCTGGAAGGTGTCCCTGGCTAATCCGCCTATGTTTAGCCCTCTTCATGTGTGCTGATCCTAATGTTGCCGCTTGGGTCACACGTCTCACAAATCACTGGGGAAAGGGTGTTGGGTCACTTTAAAACTCACCCCTACTCATCCCATGTGAGCAGAGACTGGGTTCTTAGGTTGCAGTGCAGACTGAAAATGTTTCAAATCTAACCCCTCCCCACCGTTTACCCCCCCCCCGCCCCTTGTGGAGTTGAGGGAAGACTGCAAACTGCCCCCAGCTGATCCACTTATGTTCAGTTTTCTCGGTGCATGTCGCTCAGAAAGTTGCCGACCTGAGTCACACGTCTCACGGATCACTGGAAAAAGGAGTGCTGGTTCACTTTAAAACTCACCGCCATTTTGCTATGATCTTGGGCTGGGTTCTTCCGCAGGGCTGCTGGGGCAGACTGCTAGTACTTCAGGTGGCGGATGGGGCGTCTGGGTCTCCTTGGCTGGGGACTCTGGTTGGGTTACTCTGGTATATTTTCTTGCAGTTCGTGTTGCTGGTGTCTGACCTGGGAAAAAGGCTGCAGTGGCAGGCGGCACCTGTTGCAGGTGATTATCACCATTTTAATCCTTTTTTTTTCCTTTCCAGGTGGCGCTATAGAGACGGTGCCTGCCTCTGGGCCTAAGAGCGCGCTGAGGTCCAAGCAGCTGCGCAGGGAAGCTGCCTGTGCAGAAGATCTCGGTTCTCTCCTTTCCGCGTCTCCACTCAGACATTCACACAACTTTTACTGACACCCTAGGGTGAATACTGGTCTCCTCACTCATTCATTTATGCAGAGACTAATACATTCTGGCCACCTCCATCGCCATCTTGGAATCCCCTCCCTAGATTTTTTTAATCTTACAATTTCTTAAAGTTGAACTTCGCTGTCTTCTGGCTTGCAAAATTTCTGATGAGAAGTCAGTTATCATCCCTATCATTGTTGCTTTGTATTACTGTGTATATATGTATCTTTATCTCTGGTTGCTTCTAATACCACTTTAACATTTAAATTATTTCTATTAAATTATTTCTGTTGTTCTATGCTTTTAGTCCTTGGTGTTTGGTGTAAATTTTAAAAATTTAGTTGTTTGTGGTTTGTTGAGGTGTTAGATACACAGGTTTATCTTTTACATCAAATTTGTAAAAAATTTGGTCATTATATATTTGCATTTTTTACTCTCCCTCATCTCCGTTACTTCTAGCACTTCAACTACGTCTGGTAAAGGACACCTGATACTTTCACACAGTCATTAAACTCTGTTTATTATTATTTTCTTAGTCTCTTTTTTCTCTGGCTTTCATTTTAGACAGTTTATTTGCTATGCATTTAAGTTCATTGACATTTTCTTCTGCAATACTGTGATGTTAATCTATGATATCTACTGTATTTCTAATTTCAATATTGCATTTTTATCCCTGGGATTTTTATTTTGGGCCATTTTTATTTTCTTCTCATTAGGTTCATGTTTTACTTTGCCTTCTTTACACACAAAGCATAATTATAATCACTGTTTCAATATACTTTACTGTTAATCCCATCATCTCTCTCATTCTGTCTATTTCTATATATTAATTATAATATGCTTTGTATGAGCATATTTTTCTGCTTTTATGCTGCCAAGTAATTCTTGTTTGGGTGTCAGACATTTTGAATTTTATGTTCCTAAGTCCTGAATTTTGTAGCTGTTGTCATTCCTTCAAATAGTTTTAGACTTTGTGCTAGAAAGCAGTTAAGTTACTTATTACTTATTATGATTCTTTTGAGTCTTGCTTTTATTCTTTGTTTGAGCAAACCAAGAGCAATCTTTAATCTAGAGCTAATTTATTCCCACTAACAAGGCAATACATTTGTGAATACTCTGCCAAATGACCCATGTTTTACAAGGTCTTTCCATTCTGGCTCTTAGAAATACAAATTATTCCCAGTTTTCTATAAGCTCTAGGAATCGTTCAGCATACCATTTTCCAGTGGTTCTTTGCCTATACACAAGTATATTTTCTTTCCTCGTGTGCCCATAGATTGACTCAATCATTGACTGAAAGAGATCCCTCTGCAGATTTCCAAAGCTCACTCTAAAAATTCCTTCTTCTTTGGTACTCTGTTCCAAACATTCTCGCTACCTTAGCTTCCCTAAACATCGATCTTTGTCTCTTCAATTAAGAAAGAACACCAGGCTCTGCTTGGGTTCTCCTACCCTTTGCTGTGGCTTGGAAACTCCAGGTAGTAAGCTGGGCCATCACAGGGATTCTTTAATTTGTTTCTCATTTTTCAGGGGTTACAGTCCTGCACTGTCTATTAACCAATGACTAAACACAATTATTTTATAGATTTTTGTCTGGTTTTCTTTTTTACCTGAAAAGGTAAACATGATCTCTGTTACTATATCATTCTGAATGTGAAATTTCCCATTTTTGTTTCTGATAGCTATCTTGAGCAAAGTTATTCACCTCTGATAATCGAGAGACAGTACTTCTCTCTACTTACCTAAATCACTTCTCATCCTAATAAGTCAATTAAAACATATTTTTTTCTTTTAGCAATGTCCCTGCCAACCTTAGCCTAAAGGACTGTCTCTTTTCTCTGAAATAGTTTAGCAATTATTGTCTGTAGAATTTGTTCAGTAATTAATCATAGGTGCCCTTTAATATCATAGCTACTGTTGTCTAGAAATGCTATTTAAATCCTTTATTAGCATATCTGAAAATGCTATCTAAAGCTCTTATTGTTGGATATTATCTAGTGTTTGTAAGTCTCTCTACCTAACAAAACATAAGCTTCCTTGAAAATGTGTAACTCGTCAGAAATGTGTTAATATTTCTATAGTTCCTGAATTGATGCCTAGCACATAATAAGAACAAATTATTAATTTGGTTCTAAAAATACATGGTCAAGGGAACTATTTATTTCATCATATTTTTCTTACCTTTTATTCTACATCATCCTAAGGATTTAAAATTTTATCTTAGAAAATGTACCATGTTAATGATCTGAAATTTACACATTGCTCATGGTAAAGGTTCACCCTCCCCTTTTGAAATCATCTTTAATTAGTCAGTTTCTAACCTTTCTCTCTGAGCCCCCATTCTCTGACATTCTTCAAAAGAAAAAAAAAGAATGAGAAAGAAAAGATCTTAGAACCCAAGAGGAGAATACATTGGAAAGTATCATCATGACTGAAGAATCATGTCTAGTTTGAAACTGTTTCTTGTGTGGCATATGGGACCTGGCAACCTCTGTTTATCCAATATAAGACTCTGATCAAGAGGTCAAAACATCTGGCAAATAAATATCTGTCTTTGTGATTTTTTTGGTTATGATCAAAACTAAATTGTGTGCTGAGTGTGAGTTGTGAGATTTATAGTGCTACTAATATTAAAGAGAGGTACTACCTCCCCTCCTTCAAAAATAAACCTGTTATTGTCCCATGAGCTTGAAATCTTAATGATAGGCCAAACACATCAAAAGTCATCTACAAAACTCTTTGGAGGGGCAATTGGTATGTGATTTTGCTTTCTCTACCCTATACCATGCATCATTTTCCCTTGAATTGGAAATTTCGAAGGAGGAATGACACTTTAATGAATGATGGTGTAGATTTGGAAATCTATTTCATCTCAGTGACTTCCACAGAAATTGGATGTTTGCTAGTCACATGATGACTGTGATGACGGAAAACCCCTGCAAATCTGCTAGAATCTGAAAGTTCCCCTGCATTCTTATGGCCCTGGCGCGAAATTTAGGTACTATGATTATAGTCTGATTATGACTACATAAGAAATTAATAAAGCTTAAAGAATCCGAATCAATTGTCCTAAACTATTAAGGCTAGCTCCAGTCACTTTCTTTGAGGTGAATACTAGTGAAAGCGCTATTCTTTCTTACAATTTGGGAACCTGAGGCATCATACAGAAAATAACTTGCGTATCACAGATCATCGTAAGACTAGAATGAAGTCAGGAAATGATTGTTCTTGTCACATTGCTTTCACCAGAGCAAGAAACTTTTTTTGTAAAGTAAAACTATGAAGTATGCTGAATATCTCTAATTTCACCCGGTCTGTCAAAAATACGCCTTTCTTCTGCCTCAGATACTCTATATCTTCATGTTATTTTCCCTCTTTTCCCATAATCTACTGTCTAAATCAGTCTTTAAAAATAATTCATTCGCAAATTACTCAACTCTTCTCCTTAGCCTTTCTTTAAAATGAACAAACAAAGCCATTACCAAAAGAAATGAGCCTGTAATTGGGTATTTTCAACATTAGCAAATAAAACTTTATAGTCACAGAGGTGTTCTCATCATTCCTAATTCCAAATCATTACAGCTACTTCCTAGGAGATAGACCTCCAATCTTTTAAGTGTGATCCAATGAGGGGTACTCAACGAGCATTAGCCATCATAGAGTTCCCTTCCAGAAACAGCGGTTCATTTCATACCAGCACAACCTGGAAGAAACATGCTATTTCACATCCTTCATTCAAAGTAGCACAATTTCCCTACTTATAAGCAAAGCCTTTCTCTCTCAAGCCTCTCCTGGTCTCAAGTTCTTCAGTTTGCCTGATGGCTGCTTTGTCCTTTCTTTGACCTTTCTTTCTTCTCTGGGATAAATGAACCAAAGACTGGGATAGCTGCTTCCTGTGTGAGTTCGTCTGCTTCACAGGAGGAAGAGGAGAAGGAAGAGTGGTCTCCGGTTTCATTCTCCTCAACCTCCTTTTACTTCCATGAAATCTCTAGCTCCCTCTGACTCCCATGGGTGAGCCCTGCTTTCCCTCCACTGTCAGTACTTAAGTCCAGCCTCCCTCTTCTGGCCCCTTTACTTCCCCGTTAACACACCGAGCCCCTCACATTTCAGAAAGTTTGCGAGGGCAGTTGGTGAGGTGAATTGTGCTCCCTGACAAGTATGCAAAGCATTCTATGATATAGTGGATCTGGAAGCCCCTATTATAGGAGATTTACTAGTCTGTTCTAAGGTTGCACTCCAGGTTGAAATTGGCTGACAAGGTCTCAGCTTGGAGAGGATTTATTCCTACATATTAAATTATTTTTTTAATTAGTTCAATGCCCAGGTCATTGCTAACCCAAAGAAATGTGAAATAAATAAGTTCCTGGAGTAAAAAAGAAACAGGCCATGGTTTGAGTTGTTAAAGTTTCTACAAAAATGTTTGCAGCCCCCAAGCCATTATATACTTACTTCTATACATTGACTTAAGCACCAAGGAGGCTCATATAACCTAGACCTTCACAAATTAATTCCTGTTGCTACCAGTCTTCTTGGCCTCTTACAGATCACTTTTTTTTAAAGGCAGGCATAAAGTACATGTAAAATCTTTGGCAGGAAGGCAGAAACTGGGCCTTTTCAGTCTATCTGAAATCTTTTCCACTTCCCTGGTTCAGTGAGTATATAAGCGTGGGAGAGGTGGAAGGAGGGTGTCTGTGCCTGGCAGATTGTGGGGAGGAGGTATTATTGCCCACACGCACACTCACACAGACACACACAAACCCCAGATGGTAACTAGATGAGGGAGAGGAGCCAACAACACCAGGAGTTATTTTGGGAACAAAACTAGGAATCTGCACATGGCTAGATTTTTCATCTTAAATGTTACTCTTGCATATGACAAGCTCCTCAGTAGGGTGGAAGTCAGTCCATTGATCGATTCAAACTAATTTCCTAGATCCTAATGCCTTGGAAGTAGGAGGAAAGAGGTAAGTGGTCCTTTAAACAAAACTGAGATATAGCAGATCCTCTAGCAGAGGCTCTGTCATTTTCCCAGTACTCTGCTCTGGGTGAAGATATGCAAGAACCAGTAATGACAATGAATAGTTCAAAGGCATACGATTGCAGGAATTTAGCTGTTCCTTTCGGCCTCTGGTGGTTGATTAGCTGTGTTGGTTATGGGTTACTGCTGGCGAGAAAGAAAAAATGTGTTTAATCTGCCTTGCAACTAGCTTTGCAAATGTTCCACACTCACCAATTGCACCCTAAACACTGGTCAACAGATTCACAATTTCAAGCTATTTAGGAAAAAGAAAAGAAAAGAAGAGTGTAAATGGCACAACACCAATTCTCTACTACTTCATTACCACTAAACAACCCCAAACACAACAGTATGTAAATAGCAACTTATTAACATTATCTTTATATATGTGCCATATTATTACCTATGTGTAAAATGTATACAAAGTCCACCACTTACCTCATTTTCTCCAGTTCTATCTTTCTCATCAATCAATGTCTCTTGAGGGCCACTATGGGAGGAGTGTTGTGAATTGCAAGAGTAATCTTAGTTTTCAATATCATTATTTATCTAAAATGCAATGGAATGCTTTTTTCTTCACTTCACATTGTTGCATGAAAGACTTGATGCTTTTGTGACTTGAAAAAAGAGTTTCAACCCAAGGAATTAATTTTTTTCTCTTTTGCGTTAGGCAAACTGTCACTGAAATGATGTGCCAACCTCTGTGCCAGGCATTGGTCATAGAAAAGTTATAAAGACATGGTCACTAATCTTAAGGAACTCACAGTCAAGAGATAAAGACAAGCTTATAAATAATAATTACAAGTGTTATAATAAGTGGTTTACCAGATACATGCATCTGATGCTTTAAGAACACAGAAGACAGAGTCGTGAAGCAGAGAGAGGAGTGTGGCAATGATTCCTGCCAGATTTAATATCTTCAGAGCTAGGCTGAGCTCAGTGCTTGCACAATTAAATTCTCATTGCCCTTAGAACATTTTGGGATGGCATGCTATGCACAAGACTTTGCAAAACTTTTATAACAGATGGTACAGCCTGTATTTATTGCTTTATCCAGTAGGTATACCTTTTTTTCTGAGAACAATGTTCCCTTTAAGGTGAAAAATACTGTTCTTCTTTGCTTCAGACTGTATTATGGGTAGTCAATCACAACATTCTATCCACTGAGTTTCAGGGTACTTTAATTGATACTCCATAGTTCCTCTTGAGTAGCAAGACTCTAATGCAAGCCTGTGATCTTGCAAAAACGTGATTGTATTATGGGTAGTCAATCACAATATTCTATCCACTGAGTTCCAGGGTGCTTTAATAGTTCCTCTTGAGTAGTAAGACTTTAATGCAAGCCTGTGATCGATGTTGCTAGCTATTGAAGGAAGGCCATCTAATAGAATGAAGTAAGGACACAAAGACAAACAGAAATGAGAGAGAGAGAGAGAGAGAGAGAGAGAGAGAGAGAGACAGAGACAGAGACAGAGACAGAGACAGAGAGACAGATAGACTAATGGAGTTCCCAGTCCTGGTTCTGATCACTTTTAGATTCAGCTATTTCTCTACACTCCCTGCTATTTGAATATGGAGCCCCAAAATTTTACTTTTTACCTCAGTTCATTGAAATAGGTGTTTGTTTCCTGTATCTGAAATTTCTAAGTAATTAAATGTAGGATGTCTTCAAAAATCAGAATTCTATTCTAACTCAGTGTGGTATCAATCCACTAATCTACAAGTGAGATCAGTTTCTGCAGACTTCAATTACCTGGTGCTAATGACCTCTTCTCCACAATGTTCCTACTATACCTAGCAGGATCTTTTTCTAGTCTGCATTCAGGTATAGGAGATCACAGAAAAGCACTGGGTTAGGAACAGCTTCCAATTCAGCAGGAATAGACAGTTATGTACTTTTCTGAATCTCAAGTGCATGTCCTCTTCTGAAATATGGGTTAGTGACTGAATGTAACATCCTACTCCTCAAAATGTGGCTTTACTATGGCAATGGAAATTTCTGTCTAGCAATGTCTATAGATAGGTAAGCTCTCTTGAGGTAGCTAATTGGAAGCAGGTTGAGAAAATAGGGCTGGTTTTATTTACCAGAACTTAAAATTGAATCTTTCTAAAGCTAAGCTTGTCATTCACCCACCTCAATCTGTTTCTTTGCCATCTTAGTTTCTGATACCACAATATATCTGGTCACGCAAACTAAGAAATGAGGATATATTATATATACATATTTTTTTTTTCATTGCTTCTGTCCACCTCTACTACAAATCCCTGGCGAGGACTCTCATGATATTTTTCCATGTCTAGCTTAATATCCTTTTAACTGGTCTCCCTGGCTCCATTCTTGTTCTCCTTTAATCCATATTTCACAGAGCTGTCAGAGTGATTTGTCTAAAATGCAAATTCTGGCCAGTTACTTTCCTACTTATAATCATGCAGGAGTGTCTCATCACTATAGAAACCTTAGTATGACAGACAAGCCAAGCTTTGTCTCTGAGACATCGGTCCACAGTCTCCTCCTGCCTGCCTTTCCATTTTCATGATCCGCCACTCTCTACCTCTAAGTCTTCACTCCAGCTGTTCTGTTCTTTTTGCAGTTCCCTGCTCATGTTACTCTTCTTTTCCTGGAATACTCTTTTCTTAGGGCAGGATAAAGATATTCAGAGTGTGGAAAAAATTAGGATGCTCCATGTAGAATTAAAGTTTAACAATTCTAAATATAAAACAAGTCCCACATTGCACTGATTTTTCCCTCAATGACTCCTTTCTCCCTTTCCCTCATTATATTAAATACCCAAATGATCTCTAGTCACAACTTGCAATTGTTCATGGCTTGCCCTTTCTCCTGGTAATAGACCCACACATCTGCCCCATAGAATAACTTTCAACTCCTTGGGGAAAAGAAAGAAGAAGCAGCCCATGTGTGGAGCCCTTCTTGATAATGCTATTGCTTGCCTAGAAGGATAGCTTGATTTTTTTTCCCCCAAGCAATTACTTAAATGGTGTTTTGGCTCCTTTTTCTCTGAAGCAGGACATAACCTTTATTGACATTGTGGCTGCTGCCACATCTGTTAAGCTGACAGAGAGAAGGAGCTGGCCTGATCCTTATGATGAATTTGGCATTGTCAAACCTCCAGCACAATTTGTCATGGGGCAAAAGGAAGCCAGTGGAAGGTTCCCTAGTCCCAGCAGTGTGGGGGGAGGAGGAGTGCCATATCCTTCCTTCTTCTATCACCAAAGTCTTAGAGGCAGCTCTTAAGTGAACCAGAGAGAGGTTCAAACTTTGTTTCGAGAAGGATCTCTTGCTTTTACCAGCTGTTGATCATAGGAACTGCAAGCAGCTAACAATGTACTGAGAGGAAAATATCCCCTGTAACTGTGTAGAAGTCCCATAAATCTAACTTCCAGAGATAAATAAAAAGAAGAAAATGAGAAAGAAAGTACCTGGGCAAGATCTACTGAACAGAGAGAGCCATGGATAATGTGTTGCAGGGCTTGTATCTGATGTAAGATCACCACGTGCACTGTGTAGAATAAGTTCTGTCTATGACCACGGTCTGGGACACTTCGACTTCAGCATGGAATACTTTATGATTTAGCAATCTCAACTGGACTTGGCATTCAAAAGAGAGGCTGTAGTGACAGACTCTACTGAACTAAGGTCCTCTGGAGGCAATAAAACACTGAGGAGATGCTATCTCGTGGATTTGGAGTATGTCACTCACTTGAAAGTCAAGGAGACAGCTGATTTAAAGTTTCTAGCTAGGTCACAGAAAAGTCAGTGGCGGCTGCTTCCAGCTGAGTTCAGAGTCTGAATATTTATGGTGTCAATCTGAAATCCAGATAACCACAAATAATATAAATCCATTAGCTCCCCTTCACAAGAAAAGCTTTTTGGCTGCTAATGCCTTGATTGCTGAGTTACTGCAGGAATGCTGTGCGGATTTGTTGCTTTGGGGCTTTCTTTTATTTTTTTTCCCCCTGGTTTTCCTATCTTTTTCTCTTTCCCCACACCCACACCTCCTCTAGTGACTGTGTGCACTTGTGCCAAGCTGCTTTAAGCTGATGGAAGCAACTTCCCAGGAAAATTAGGCAGAGCAGCAATTCTGAGAATTTCTGGCCTCTTTAATCCTTTACTACTGAAATGCTGTGGTTTTGATCATCCAAATAAGAACCGCAGTGCTGGATTATTCAGTTCCCACCATTTACACAGAGACCACACATTGCCTAGGTCACCAGATTATTGCACCTGAAGTTGCTTGGATTATTTGGTTCCTCCATAATAAATATAGCTTATTTGTCAAATAATAATAATATTTTATCTGTCTTTAGTCACCTCAGGAAGCAGTTAGTTGGGAGTGTCCAGTGATTTGGTAAGAAATAGCATGATTCTTTGCATATTATATGACAGCCTCACATATATGATCTTGTTGGAGCTTTACAGCAGCTCTGTGAGGCAGAGATGACTAGGTTCCTATTTTCAATGAAAAATCTGCAGCCAGCTGAGGTCACATAGGCAAGTTAGGAAGTCTTTGAAGCTTCCACCCAGAAAGGCTTGCAAAGAGAATAATTCAGCAAAGTGTGGATGGCTGAGTTCTCACTCAGGGAAGGCTTCAGAATGACCTGGTTAGGAGGCTTTGGTAGAGAGCCACAAAAAATGGGAAAGTTTCACAGCTCCTTTAGAATTTGTCTAGCAGGTTTTCCAGTTCTTATCAAGAGATCTTCATGCAGGTTGTTTCTAATATGAAAGGTGACCCGTGATCATACTAAGGTGGTCTCTGCTTGTTAATGTGTTCTGTATTGGAGACCGACCTGAGCATCTGGGTTTCAGGAGTTCATGGTGCAGACTGTAGCACAATCAGCAAGGCTTCTAGCTATGGCTGAGGCTGTGGCCCTTCCACCCCACCAGTCTTGGGAACAGGTCTAAGAGAGGGCTCATCCTTCTTGAACTTTTCCTTGGCTTCCCCGCCTGTGCAGATTTGTCATCTTGTGGTGTCTCTGGGCACAGCCGAACAGGCAAGGTGGTCCTAGATGAGATAATGCAGGCCTTCTTGACCCAAGAGAGCTCCAAACACATGGATAAAGCTTGAGATATTGCACACAACCAATGACATGAGCAAGATAACTACAATTCATGCCAGTGTGCAGATCAAGGAGGAGGTTATCAGAGCCTGTGGCTTCACCTGCAACAGGAAGGTGTCCTTAAGTTTGCCTGCTTGACCAAGTCCTGTGAAGCCTGGGACCCAGAGATTACCAGCTTGTTACACAAAATACAGGTGCTGCTCCTGTATTGGGCAAGATCTACTGAACAGAGAGAGCCATGGCTGGAGATACACGTCATTTGTATCTGATGTAAGTTCACCACACACACTTTGTAGAATAAGCTCTGTCTTTGCCCATGGTCTGGGGCACTTCAACTCCAGCATGGAGTACATGATGATTTAAAGTACTTTATGGGTGCTGTCCCCCAAGGGCCTACTTCTAGTGGCAGCATGGCGCCCCCTGAAGGTCGGCCCTCGCTGGTACCACTGCCCAGGAAAAGAAGACCTTGGTGTTCCAGAAGATAATAAACTAGACTGTGACTAAAGAGTAACATCTCACAAACAAAAGCCTGATAGCTTTATTTTGGTAGATAGGGAGACTGTATAACACTCACCTGAGTTCAACCACTCCTGACCCAGCCTTCCTTACTTCAAAAATATGGTGATCTTGAAGACGGTTGGTAAAATTCAATAATCATATCTTTCACTCCTGCCTTCCTCACCATTACCTTTAGATTATGCTGGCTCTGTGTTAGATACTAGAGTGTGAATAGCAATAGAGAGATACCCTGGCACCAAGAAAATTACAACCTTAGACAAAATGATCTAGACCTACTCTAAGACCTCTAAATAATCAATGAATTATAAAAATATTATAGAATCAATCAATTAAGTACACTCACAAACAACTTGACATGTGACATGCAACTTCCAGAGCACTAGTTCTGAACCTTGAGCTTAGAACAGCAGTTCTCAACAATCTCTGTGCTTCAGAATCACGTACCAATTTTAAAAAATACAGATTTCTTGGCCCCACTCCCATTGTATCCAGATTCAGTTTACCTGGGGTAACGCTTGGGCAGAAGAATTTTTAAAGGTATCCCATATGATTTTAATGTGCAGCCAAGATTGGGAGTCATCAGCTTGGAAATTTTGATTTTATAGATCAAGAGCTCAGGCTCCTCAAGAGATTTTTATGCTCACTGATAAGTATTACTTCCATGACACATGTTTGCTAGAAACTGTTTTAAATATTTTAATAAACTCATTCATTTACCACAACAAATTTATGAGAAAAGTACTTTTATTATCAAAATCAACAGGCAACTTGTCCAGAGTCACAGAGGTGGTTAGTGGCAAAACTGGGCTTTGAACTCATCAGGGTGCCAGAAACTTGCTTTGTTAATACACCATAATGCCTTCCCGAGGTCTGAGGGCCACTCACTTAGAAACTGGAATTTCAGGACCTACTGAAAAGCATCCCAGATTATGTTAATGTAAAGGAATCAGGCTTCCAAATCAGTGTGTGTTCAGAGGACATTTCTATTAACTTGGGTACAATAGGGATCAGTTAAAGTAATTAGAACAGATTCCCCTTAGTCTCTCAATCTAAGTATCAGGGAACAGAGTTTTAAAGTTTAGAATCTACTTAAGCAGCTCCTGTGTCCTTCCCTTCTCTATTTCCTTTCTTTTATTTCCTTCCTTCCTTCCTTCCTTTCCTTCTTTCTCTTCTCTCTTTCTTTCTTGTCCTCTCTACCTCCTTTTCCTTCCTTCCTTCCTTCTTTTGAAAAGCAAACTTAAGGAATTAAAAGAGGTTTGCTTTGGGTGATGTCATTGCCTGCTCTTAAGATCAGAAGACCTTTTAAAAGGTTATTATTAAGTCTCACGTTGCTTCCCTAGCAGTTAATGTGTCTTACAAAGTCACATAGATGAATTCAGTCTAAAAGAATCAGAAAAGTATCAATTACATAACCTTCAAAAGAATGCTACCACAAGAATGGAAAAAACGGTCACTGGAATTTGCCTTGCTTTGCATGCCTTCTATGTTTGAAAGTTGTCTCAAATATTTTTCAAACCCTAAATGATTCGGTACCCCCTCATTCTGTAATAACAATAAGCAATGACTATAAAAATTTATCTTTTCTCTTTTTTCCCCCACAAGAAAATGTCACTCAAAAGTAGGCCAGGTTTGGTGGCTCAGCCTGTAATCCCGCGCTTTGGGAGGCAGAGGTGAGTGGATTGCCTGAGCCCGCGGGTTCGAGACCCGCCTGGGCAACTTGGCAAGACCTCATCTCTACAATAAAACAAAAAAACAAAAAAATTAGCCGGGCGTGGTAGCGGGCACCTGTAATTCCAGCTACTTGGAAGGCTGAGGTGGAAGGATTGCCGGAGTGCAACAGGTCGAGGCTGCGGTGGCCGGGGGCGGCCACTGCACTCCAGTCTGGGCAACAGAGTGAGACTCCAACTCAAAAAAAAGAAGAAAAAGAAAAAGAAAAACAACAACAAACAAAAGTAAATCACTCCCATCTCTGCACATGAGCATTAGACGAAGAAGAACCAAGCTCATAACAAAATCAACACATTTGACAATTGCCAAAGATGTATTTAATGGCCACAATGTATCCAGCTTTGTGATCAAATACTTTGAGGTTATCCATAACACAGTTCCTTCTGATAAGATCTGCTGGAATAACTCACTCCCCACTTTTAGAGGGAGCTCCATTCCAGTCTTGGGAGCAACTTGACCCAAGGCGAATCCTCCAAAACCAAGAAAGACTCCTAGATCCACGGTGCAGTGGTCAGTCTAGTTGACCTCTCTATTTGCTAATTCAAATTCAATTAAAAAATAACTGAGCATCTATTCTGTACTGGACAAAGGCAGCTTCAGTGACAGTGATGTTATCATTAGAAAAATGTATATTTACCAGGTGATATGCACTAGACTTCTCCATTCCAATCTGGAGCTTCATGTTACTCTTAACTCAGTCCCACATTCCTCCCAAGTCCTAACCTCCAAGTAGGTGACCAACTCCTTCTACTTTGCCTTGGACTGTCTAGGTTTTAGTACTATAAGTACTGTCTCTCTTGAGATTTTTTTGGATTTTAGTATTAAAGTATCATTTCCCAGAAAACCCCTCAAAACTGGACAAACAAGGATGGTTGGTCACCTGGCCTCAACACATCTATGAGCCTCATCTTGTCTCTGTGCTTCAGCTTATTTAGAGGCCTATCCAGGTGAAGTACTGTAGCTTAGATGATTCACACGGGCACTCAGTTTCTCAGTCACTAACAAAGAAACTAAGAAAGACAAAGCAAACACGTTTAGACTTTTGCGGTAGGTAATGCTGCCACAGCAGCATTATCCTGCAAAGGAAGCATGGGTTGGGGGTTATACAGGGAGTCTATCCTTGTCAAAAGAAATGAAAGGCCATTTATGCTTTTTTGTGTCTCATAAATCACTAGCTTCCATACTTGAAAACCTGAAGTCAAAATGCTCAGCCAGAATTGAGAGATGGTCACTTTGCCTTTGGCAGCATGATACCAGAGTCATTTACAGAGCAGGTACCAACAGCCCTGCTGACTGTGTGTCATGTCATTCATCATGTGAAACTAAACCAACAAGGCGTGAAGAGATGGTGTGGGAACTCTTGTCAGAGGGGTCAGACTACTTCATCAAGGAGGCAGGGCAATGTTTAGGATAGCAGGCTAATGGGAAGAGTTTTTCAGGGCAGATTTTTAAAGAGTGCTTTCCCATATTCTAAAAAAAAAAAAAAAAAGCTCAGAAAGCAAGCAGAAGCTTGCCATTATTTTGGACATCATCAAATTCCATCTGAGAAAGTACTCTCACTACTGAAAATACACTACTAATTTATTCTTCTTTCTTTCCATTGGTCCTGTTCACTTTTTCTTTCTGTTGGCAGTAGCTGAAGTGACCAACCACCATGGAAAGTGGTGTTACCTTTGAATATTAGTTATATTTTGTGAAAGATGTGCATTGTAAAATAAACTTGACCAGTGAGCCAGTCTTTGATATGATGGCCCCACTGCATGCAAATGTCATGTCAGATCCTCTAGACAGGCACAAGGAAACAGAGGTGGACATTGTTTATTCTCTTCACAGAAATTTTAAAGTTGGAAAGAACTTGAAAACTCTCCAGTCCAACCCTTGCCTTCCTCCCTTACTTTATAGTGGAGAAATATGAGGGTCAGAAGGGAAAAGTGATATGTGTTAAAATAACTTGGTAAGTATGTAGTAGGACAAAACTAGAACTACAGTCCAATCCTGTGTTCTTTTAGCAACACCTTCTTTGAGTTCCAATGAGGCCAACATGACTACACTAAACTTCAAAATACAAAAACTCACAGAAAAGAGAGAAAAAAACTATATATATATGTATATATATATATATATATATATATATAATCTTTTCAATACACAGTGGGCTTTGTGTAAAATTCCTGGCACATACATAGAGCCTCAAAAATTATTTCTTGAAGAAAATGAGGAAATAAATTCAGGAATAATCAATATAAAACTACTGCATGACAGGATGCCATTTTAAAAAATAGTCTTTAAATAATAGCTAACACTCATTGGGAACTCACTGTTTGCCATAACTGCTCAACCACTTTACATGCATTAACTTAGTTAGTTACCACTATGACTTGGTAATTTTCTTTTTTATACACATTTTATTTTATTTTAGAATCATGAGGAACATGCTTCATAGGTATATTTCATGAAGGCGGGACTTGGGCTTCTGAT
>CAUYQG010022463.1:0-32356 GCA_963574415.1 Tarsius wallacei
TTACTCATCATCAGAGAAATGCAAATCAAAACCACATTGAAGTGAGGCTCGGTGGCTCAGCCTGTAATCCAGCGCTTTGGGAGGCTGAGGTGAGTGGATGGTCTGAGCCCGCGGGTTCGAGATCCACCTGGGCAAGTTGGCGAGACCCCATCTCTACAATAAATTTAAAAAAAAGAAGTCCTTACAAAATCTGCACTAACCACCAGAGACAGTTCTAGGGAACTTGTGACAAGAACAGTGTCTCTGGCTTCTCTTCTTTGGTTGTGCCTTTCCCCACATTAATACTTCCATCCTTTTGGCGCGTTTGAATTCCTTGTAGATCCTAGATGTTAGACCTTTGTCAGATATACAGTTGGCAAACATTTTTTCCTATTCTGTGGGCTGTCTCCCTGCTCTCTTGATGGTTTCTTTTGCTTTGCAGAAGCTTGTTAGTTTGATGAGGTCTCCCTTGTCTATCTTATTTCTTAAGGTATTGGCCTTTAGGGTTCTGAATAGGAATTGGTTGCCAGTTCCAATTTCCATAAGGGTATCTCCTGCATTTTCTAACATTCTCATAGTTTGAGGTTTTATGTTTAGGTCTTTGATCCATTTAGAGTTAATTTTTGTGTATGGTGATAGGTAGGAGTCCTGTTTCAATCTTCTGCATGTGGTCAGCCAGTTTTCCCAGCACCATTTACTGAATAGGTTCTCTTTTCCCCAGTGGTTGTTGTTGGAAGCTTTGTCAAAGATGAGTTGGTTGAGGAATTGAGGCTTTGCTTCCAGAATCTTTACCCTGTTCTATTGGTCTACGGGCCTGTTCTATCACAGAAACAAAGAACACAGTACATGTTCTCACTTATAAGTGAAACTTGAACAATTATAATACTATAAGAAAGCATTTGGCAGTAATGGGAAACTGACAGGAAGGGGATTGGGATTGGCAGTTGAGGGAAACTTCTAGGAGAGGGAGGGGCATATCTCATCAACAAGGATACCTGCATAATCAATGTTTGTATACCTAACCCTGAATTGTACTTCACATCTTTATAACTAAAAAAATAAATAAATAATAATTTTAAAAAAGGCTTCCATCCATGTCTCTTCTCCTTTATGTGTCTGGTTTCCAACTTTGCCCTTCTCTTTGTTCCAAATGGCCTCTGAATCCACAGAGCCTATTCCTTTCCCTGAATGTTTCACTGAACACTCACTTTTCAATTATGAAAATTATAGATGTCATGCCTCCTAAGTATACCTGTATTTTAATGAAGACTGAAAGAAAACTCTAAAGATAAAATGCCAAAGATTGATAGGGATAATAGACGAGATATTTTGGAGCTAATTGTGTGACCTTAGGCAATTTGCCTAACTTTCCATTTTTCTCATTTGTAAAATGAGGAAATTGGACTAGGATGTCTTTCTTGACTCAAATATGATTCCACGCTGGAAACTTCTTTGTGAATAGAGATGCCATAGTCTCTAAGGACATCCAAGGAGATTCTAAAGTTCCTTAGACCCCATCGCAGCAGCATGCCAACTCATGTCACAGACAAAATGACAAACGGCCACATGGGCACTTTCCTCATGGCCCTTTTTGGATAATCAAGCTCTTTTAGTAACATATCAGCTCAGGGGCCTCTTCTCTGCCTAGTGAACATGTTACTTTGTGGTCCAAATAGATACTGCTATTTAGAACAAGCTAAGAGAACAATTTCCCCATCCAATTGGATACCCATTTGTCTAATGTTCTTTCTATTTTAGATGAGAGGCATCTTATCTTTCATTATTTTAATTTTGTAGAGGAGGGAGTTGAGGTCTTATTGATAAAAGCACATCAGTCCATTTCTTTTCATTATTATATAATGAGTTTTGAGTCACATCACCATTTCTCAAGGACATCCATGCCAAAGAATTTAACTTTCTTCTCAGTATATGTTACAAATACAGGACATGTACATGCTAATGTTAGAATAAAGATTAGCATAGTTACTATTTATTTAGGTACTGAGATATGTACTTTTTATTCAAACATTTAAAATTCAAATAATAAGTAATGAGGCCAAAACTTTTACTTAGGTGGGTCTAACTCTACAGCCTAACGTTGCACAAAGAACACACCTTTTTAAACTTGACATTGAAGGTAAAATTACAGATTCAGTTTCTGCTGTGGATTGCTTTGTGAGTTACTTATCATTTAGAAATACTAGTGACATGGCTAGTTGTCAAAGCATTGAATTAGTCTTGAATCAAAGGTAATAGAATGCCTTTTGTTTGGTCTGTCTTTTGATCGCTAATTTTACATATATGTCCAAGGTGTCCTGGTACTATTAATGAAAGAATCCAGATCTCCTGTGGGTAGAGGAAGTTGAAAGAACTGTTAACCTGAGATTGATAATTGTTAACGAGCCTGTGCCAACCTTAGTTTGCTCTGTAAATAAGCTGGCACTCTTCAGGTGTTCTGCAAAGACATAATAGTATTTTAGTGGACTGATGAGAATAGAATAAAAGCTTGAAACTAGAAGAGAATGGCATAGAGCAAAGGAAACAGACATAATTCCCAAAACCTGGGTAAAAAAGTAACCATCTTAGGATCTGCATGGCAACTAGAAGAACCAAGCCTAGACACTTACTTAGAACAATTGCTGACAGCAACAACAAAAAGCATCATCACAGCAAAATCTACAAGGTATGATTGAAGAAGCAAAGTAAAATTCCAATATAATCAAAAGAGTAAATAGTATGAATTAGGCCTTCAATCTAAGATGTGGCAGACATCTACAAGCTAACATGGAGCTTCACAGTCTGAGGCCTAACCAATAGGAAATATTAAGTCAAATATAGATATCATCCCGTAGAGAATGAAATAATTCCACAAATCACTCTATAAAAAAGATACATGCACACGTACGTTTATGGCAGCATTGTTCACAATAGCAAGAACATGGAACCAACCATGCTGCCCATCAAGAGGACTGGATAAAAAAAATGTGGTACATATACACAATGGAATATTACGCAGTCATAAAGAAGAACAAAATCATGAACTTCGCAGCAACCTGGATGGATTTAGAGTTTATAATACTGTGATCTTTCACAAAACAAAGATCTGAGTATTACATGTTCTCACTCATAAGTGGACCTTGAACAACTACCGTAATACTATAAGAAAAGGATTGTCAGTAGTGGGAAACTGCCGGGGGGGGGGGGGGGGGAAGAAGAGGAGGGAAGGGGGATTGACAGTAGTTGATATCTGCCTGGGGAAGGGAGGGTACACCTCATCAACAAAGATACCTGCACAGTGAATATTTATATACCTAACCCTGAAATGTACCCCACAATTTTAAAATAAAAATTTTCAAAGAGAGAGACAGGACAGGATCTTGCTGTTTCCTAGGATGGACTGGAGTGAAACAGTCACTGTAGCCTTGAACTCCTGGGCTCAAGTGATCCTCTCAAGTAGCTGGGAATACAAGTGTGCAACACCAAGCAAGATGGGGTCTTGCTACGTTGCCCAGGCTGGTCTTGAACTCCTCTCTCAAGTAATCTTCCCATCTCGGCCTCTCAAAGTGCTGGGATTATATGCATGAGTTACTACACCCAGACAAAAGATCTTTATATAATTTTACTGAAGGAATAGAAGAGGGGACACCCTAGAATTTATTAATAAAAATTCTGTACTTATTCTTCCAGTCACCTTCAAAGTACTCCACATTTGATGCAATGCACCTATTGAGATGCTTTTTGCACTGCTCTGAACAGTTTTGAGCCCGTCAATTCTGATGCCTTTTGGTGCTCCTGCCATTTTTTGTTTCACCTCTTCCACATGGGCAAAACATTTCCCTTGGAGGATTTTTTTCATCCGAGGAATCAAAAAAATGTTGCTCAGGGCACGACTGGGTGGGGGTGGGGGGGGTGCACAAAGATGCTGAACACTCAGCGAGGTGTGGGCAGGTGCACTCGTAAATCACCCATCAAGCAATGGGAAAATGCACTGAGAGAATCTCCAAAAAAACCGATGGGTTCCTAGAACACTTACTTAGCAGGGGAAGCCTGTACTATAAGGGGCCTGCCCTCCAAAAGATAATTTTGGCTTTCTGGGGGGCTCCTCCTTATAGAAGACAAATAAATGGAGACATAATGTAATTATGGATTTACTCAATGACAACAATTTTCCCTAACTTCACCTATAAACTCAAGACAGTTATCAACAAAATCCAGAATTGTACGCTCTTTTTTGGAAATACAAGACCAAGAACAGACAAATAATTTTGAAGAAAAATAAAGGTGGGGAATTACAAAATTAGTTATTAAAACTATTGATTCAGGTGTATGCAAATATGCCAATGGAATACAAGATAATCTATAAACCACACCATGCACACATATAAACTTGGTATATGAAAGAAAAAGCATTATGAAAACAGTAAGGGAACAACAAATGGTGCTAAGAAAACTGACTATCCACATGGAAAGAAAAAATTATCTTTCTACCTCCCATCATATATAAAAATCAGTTCCAAAGGGGTTAAAAAACATAAATGTAGAAGAATAAAACTTAAATGCTTCATGAAAAAGTATCAGAGACCTCAGAGACACCTATATAAGGAAAGATATAGTCAGATATACAAAGCACCAATAAAAAACAAAGATCTAGCCAGGCACAGCAGCTGTAGTTAATTCCTCCCAGCAACCCAGAAGGCTGAGTGGATCATTAGAGCTCAGGAGGCTGAGTCCAGCTGGGGCAGCATAGCAAAACGTCAACCCTAAAAAAATTAATAAAAAAAAAACAATCAGCTGGGCTTGGTGGCTCAGCCTATAATCCTAGCACTTTGGGAGACCGAGGTGAGTGGACTGCCTGAGCCCACGGGTTTGAGATCAGCCTGGGCAATTTGGTGAGACCTCGTCTCAACAATAAATAAATAAATAAATAAATAAAATTAGCCGGGTATAGTGGCATGCACCTGTAGTTCTGGCTACTTGGAAGGCTGAGGTGGAGACAAATTGCCAAAGCCCAGCAGGTCGATGCTGGGTTGGCTGTGAGTATGCCACTGCACTCTAGCCTGGGTGACGGAGTGAGACTCCAACTCAAAAAAAAAAAAAAAAAAAATCACTAAATCTAAACAGTAATGTACAAAACTTCTATATGATACACACTCCATGAAGAAAATGAAAAGACAAGAAAAGGGATCCCTGGAATTCATCTGAGCAGGAAGAATTAGTACCCAGGAGGTACAGTAAACACTAACTAGTCAACACAAAAAAAACAACTAAAAAAAAGGATGGCAGAGGTTACTGAAAAACATGAAAGTCCAACTAAATAGTAACTATTTGAAAAAGCTCCTGAAATTCATCCACATCAAGGAAATACAAAATAATATTTACATCCATCAAACTGGAAAAATGTTTTACAGTCTGATAATCTCAGGATAACAGAAAATGAGAGATTTTTAAATGTTGCCATTAGAAGTGTAAATTGGAGTAGGCACTATGGAGAACAGTGAAGCATGCATGTGCATTCTGTCATGATTTCCGTATATATGTACACATTATATACACGTATAAATGAGTGTGTGTATCGTAAAACATCAGAGAAACTTTCATTTATGTGCACAAGAAAACATGCCAGGATGTTTAAGCAATATTGCTTATATTTTAAAAGTCTCCCAATTGGAAACTAAATTTAAAAACTGATATATTTGTACAATGCTCTGGAGCAGTCAAAATGAAACATCATTCTAGAGTTACACGTGTTAACATATATTTCAAAAAACATAAGGTGGTAAAAAATGCAAGCTTGAAAATACATACCATATATACACTATTATTCATTACACTTTGTTCACAGAAAATGGTAGTAGATATGATTTATCATGGGAATGACAGAAATGGGAGAAAACCTTTACACTGTATACCTTTACAGAATGTTTTGAGTTTTATCCTGAACCGAGTAACTATGTAACATAATAAAAAAATAAGTGAATATAATTTATGCAAATTACTTTACTTTGTGAAACAAACCATGATGGTGGCCAGTTACACAAAAAGAAATAGCTCACAATAACTAATTCTGTGTGCTAGAACCAGCAAAGATCTGATGACTCAAAGGAGGGTTAAGTATAGTGACCGCTATTAAAAAAATATAGCACATGGAGCATAAAAACTAAAAAGCTGAGAAGAAAAGAAATGAAAGAAACATGCTGTTTTCTCCACTCTTAAGAAGGGATCTTTATAGCACTGTCCCTGAAAATGCAGTACAGCTATAAGTTTATTACTGGTAAATCATTGCATTCAGTCACATAATCTTTTCCTTTAATATGTCTTTCACTCCTCAGCTCCCTCAGAAACAATTCTTTTAGAAAATAAAGTCTGTGACTTATCTAAATAAATACATCTTAAACTTTCACATGTTATGTCTGTAAAGCTGTTGAAAAAAACAAGATATAAAATAATAAATAAAACAAGCAATCCAAATCCATTTCTAAATTCTGGTCGACATACGAAAATAGAACTTCAATTGGTTTTGATCTTGACTCAGCTGTAAACTCCCCAAAAATGTACTCTTATTTTAAAACCAAGAACTGAATTAATGATACATAAAAAACAACAACCAAGGGGGGTGGTGGGGAATAGGAGTACATGTAAATGCCTCTAACTAAATATGAGTATTTGACTAACTAAAATAACTCAGACATACCTGTGTGTTCCAGATGTGCACACATTTGTCAAAAGAACCACTTGCCAGATACCTGCCATCAGGACTGAAAGCTACACTGTACACAGGCTCTTGGTGTTTTGTCAAAGTATGGATGCAAATCCCTCGGTCTACATCCCATAACCTAACAGTAGAATCAAAGGATGCACTGAAAAGGGAGGAAAAAAATATATATGTAAGTAGTGAAATACTCTCCCAAGTCTTGCATGTAACTTCCCATATTCAGCCACTTCTAATAGGTAGCCACAAATTATTTATGTGAAGCAGATTATTAGGAAGAAAGTATTCTGTGAGCTTCAAGTCAGTGACAAGAAAAAAAAGAAAGAATAGAAAAATATAAAGAAAGGTTTCTAGAAACCAGAAGCTAAAAAAACTGTATTCATTTTTCCTTTATTTATTACCGTTTAAAAAAATTGATCCTGGTTTTGAACACTAAATTGACCGTGCTTTTACATTTATCTTTTTTAAGATGGTGATAAAAAACATTATTTTACTTAAATCAATTACTTTGTTTTTAACCAATATTCTACATCATTAGTCAATATTTCATTATCTTGATATACAAAACCCATTATGACCTGAAACACAAAACCTTGTGTTTAAAAGTTTAAATATATACTTGTGGTATATAGTCTCATTTCATGAAATCTTTCCAATTTTCTGTCATATTTACTCAGTTTTATTTGTAGAAGTCTCATAAAAGGAAGACCAAAACTGAAATGTTACCTTGCTAACATGAGGTTGGCATTTGGATTATTTGTCCCTGGTCCTGTTGGACTCCATTTGATAGTATAAATTTCTTTATTATGTGCTTGCAAATCATGAACACAATTGTCTTGTTTCATACTCCATATCTAAACAAAAAAGAAAAATGTATACAATTATTTTTTCATACAGTGAGTACACTATCTTGCCAGTCTGAAATACTAAATGTAACCAGAATGTAATGTAACCAGAATGCTTACAGAGGAGAATACGTACAAAGAAATGTAATGTAGTAGAATATATTTCTTACATCTCTTTAAAAAAAAAAAAAACCCAAAAAACAAAAAAACCAAGTTAGCTTTAAGCTATTTAAAAATATTCAGAAGGTTGAGGCATAGTGGCTTATACCTATAATCACGGCAATTTGGGAGGCTGAGGTATAAGAATCACTTGAACCCAGGAGTCTGAGATCGGCCTGGGCAACATAGTGGAACCTTGCTTCTATTATTTGAAGACATTAAGATAAATAAATTCACTATTATGGCCGAGCTTGGTGGCTCAGCCTGTAATCCCAGCACTTCGGAAGGCTGAGGTGAATGGATTGCCTGGGGCCGCAGGTTCGAAACCAGCTGGTGCAACTTGGCGAGACTTCGTCTCTACAACAAATAAAATTAGCCGGGCATGGTAGTGTATGCCTGTAGTTCTGGCTACTTGGAAGACTAAGAATCACCGGAGACCAGCAGGTTGACGATGGGGTGGCCATAAGCGTGCCACTGCACTTTAGCCTGGGCAACAGAGTGAGACTACAACTCAAAACAACAACAACAACAAAAATTCAATATTATGAGGTTTGAAGATTGAATTAACTGTAGTTGTTTTAGGACTACTTTTGATAGTTTTATATGGTCCAAACTTCAACATTCAAGAAGTTGCTTGGATAATGATCCTAAAATGTTGAAGACCACAGTTTTTATGCTGTCCCTTGAATAAAAGATCTACATGAAAAACTGTTCTTAAAATCCAGAATGAGGAAAATTTTGTAATGAAAATGTGAAGATAAATAAGCAACTCAGAAATAATGATGACTCATACAGAAACATAAAAAAAAACAGAAGCAATAATTAAAGTTAAAATGAGACTAAGCTTTTCCTGAGATGAAAATATGCCTACATATGCAGATTTAAAGTGTATACTATTTTTGAGCAAAAATTAACAAAAATCTACACTGAGTATTTCTGGCAAAAAATCATTCAATAAAGACATGAGGAAAGGGGTCTTGCAATATCTCTCTGAACATAAACACGCAAACTCCAAACCCAAGGGCCAACAACAACAACAAAAGCCCAAAATTTGCTGGACTTTATACCTCTGTGTAGAGTAACAAATAAAAAAAATAACAAAGCAATATCATACTCTGGATACTTACAACCCCAAGTAAAATAAACCAAAGACATATTTCCAGAGCCTATTTTCATTAGGCCTTTCAATAGTATCTGATATTGCTGGCCACTCTCATCCCTTACCTTCCTTGAAACAGTCCCCACATACTCTCTTTTCTACTCGGCTCACTCCCCAGCTTCTTTTGGGAAGTTTCTCTCTCTTGATCTGGTAGTTAGAGTTTCTTAAGACTTACTTTGTTAGGCTCCCTCTTTTCTTATCCTGTACATTTTGCATACCCAGCTTAGTCTATGCACAGGGCTTCCAATGACTTACAAATCTGTTGAGAATTACCAATATTTCACCTTGAGCTTAGAGTTATTCTCTGAGCACCAGACCCACCCATTACCTCCACTTGCATGACTCGAAGACTCTGTTCAAACTCAACACAGTCGTCTCACTCTATCTAGTATTTCCTTTTCTCAGAAAATGGCTCCCGTGCACATTTTCCATGTCTACCTAGTTTCTGCTTTAAAATTCTATGTTGCCTTTAACATCCTTAGACTGAAGAAAAACTCTCTTAACAGTTTGTAGTTCCAACCTATCTCTCTAGCACCAACTCTGTCTATGACACAAGGTTCTATGGACAGTGGCCTTCTTTCATCTCCTCATGTACCACGCTGTTCCAGAAGTAGTGTTTTCATTTTGTAAGTGTTAATGCATGTGCATCAAGGAAAACTCAAAAGCATTAAGAAAAGAATTTTTATTAGCAATGTTTGCAAGGGAGCCCAGACTTGAGAAGAACAAACTAAAAACACAATAAGTACTTAAGGGGGAAAAAAACCCCATAAGGTCCCCAAGGTTATATTTAGTCTGTTCATGGTAGGAGAAAAAGCAGTTGTCCCTCATGATGATCACATCTACAAGGATAAAACAGTTTTCAGAAGAGAGTCAACTGTTGCAGGAGACGGCTCAAGGTTTCATTTATTTTGGAAGTTCGTATTAGGTTGTTCTTCACAGCAAATGTCTTTTTCCCTAACTGTGGAATGTGATATGCTTAGGTATAAGATATCAGTTTTGCTTTTAGTCAGACAAGAAAAACATACATCCATGTTGAGATGAGAATGTTGGCATGTCAACGAGGCTCACTCGGTAACAGAGTCTCTGCTATGTATCAGATTCCCAACAAGGGTGATAACATTCACACCATGGGCAAAATCACACTAACAAAATTCACAGAATTTCAGTCAAATCCATGAATGCTAAAGATAGTGAATACCTACTAATCAAAACTTTACATGTGTAAATAAATTTTAATTGTAACAATATATGACTCTGTAATGGTGAAGACAATTCATAACATGACCTTTCTTACTATCTGGGATGGGTTAATTTTATCTGTCTTCTTGACTAGTCACAAGGTACCCACATATCTGGTTAAACATTATTTCTGGGTGTTTCTGGATGAAATTAGCATTTGAATCAGTAGACTGAAGAGAGCAGACTGCCTTCCCAATGTGAGAGAGCATCATCCACTCTAGTGAGGATCTGAATAGAACAAAATGGTAGAGGGATTGAGAATCCTCTTCCTCAGCTTGACTGGAGCTGAGATCTTGGCCTTCTGCCCTTAGACTGGGACTTACAGCACTGGTACTCCTGGTTCTCTGGCCTGGAACTATGAGTACATCACTAGCTTTCCTGGGTCTCCAGCTTGCAGACAGCAGATTGCGGGACTTAGCCTCCATAATAATGTGAGCCAGTTCCTTATAATAAATCTCTCACTTATCTATCTTTCTACCATACTGGTTCTGTTTTTCTGGGGAATTCTGATGAATACAGTATCACAATTTCTACTGCACAGTTATCCTTTCAATAGAATTTATTTGCTATATTCGAGTATTTTTATATATTCCAAAAAAGAGTAGAAAATATAGAAAACAATGATTAACTATTAAAAAGTGTAAGTTCTCATCCAGGCTTAAACAGTCACTGTAACAGAGACATTCGAAATGATCGTACAAAGGCCAAAGCAACCACACCGTGAAACACCCCCACCCCATTTCTTCACTAACCCAAATTACCTTCAGAGTCATGTCATCAGAACAGGAGGCCAGGAGGTTGCCAGTTGGGTCCCATTTGATAGCATTTACTTCATTCTAAACATAACAGTAAATATTCACATTTTCATTTTATAATCTGGGTTGTCTGAATATTAAACATACATATTTCAAAACTGTGCTCAAACAAGCCTTGTTCATCCTTACCGTATGTCCTTGGAATGTTTTAATAGGTCTGTCTTGTCCTAATTTACAGACATGAATGCACATATCTGTACTACAAGAAGCAAAGGTGTTGTTGCTCTGCCAGTCAACATCCAATGCTGGTGCTGGAAAGTAACAAAGATCAAATCTGAATTTACTCTACATGTACTGAAGTTCAGGAGCATTAGCTTTAAACTACGGATGGACTAAATAAATATGCTAATGGCACTTCAACATTCCACCTTACGCTTTTATGATACTAATAAAACACTTACAGATATCTAAATATTATGGATATTAGTAAATATCAATTTACTTAAATGTGAGATGCAGCCTAATATACAGTACACTCGGATTGGGAGATAAGAGCTTGCTCTGTAAATTATTAGCACTGGGTCTTGGGATCTCTAATATAAAATGACAAAATTGAAATGTGATATCATTCTTTTTTCTTTTTTTTGGAGTTGGAGTCTCACTCTGTTGCCCAGACTGGAGAGCAGTGGCACACTCACAGCCACCCCAGCGTCGACCTGCTGGGCTCCGGCCATCCTCATGCCTCAGCCTTCCAAGGAGCCGGAACTACAGGCGCATGCTACCATGCCCGGCTAATTTTTGATTTATTGTAGAGATGAGGTCTCACCAAGTTACCCAGGCTGGTCTCAAACCCAAGGGCTCAGGCAATCCACTCGCCTCAGCCTCCCAAAGTGCTGGGATGACAGGCTGAGCCCACTGAGCCTGGCCCATTCTTTTTATTTCTAAGCTCTGTGTTCAAGGGACAGTCAGCCCTGCTTCTGCCACCACCTAACACCAGCAAACCCAAGCAAGGCGCCTAGCCTCTCACAGTATTTCTTCACCTAAAAAAATAGGCATAACATGCAAGTAGAGCACCCCAACCTGAAAATCTGAACTCCAAAAGGCTCCAGAATCTGAAACTTTTTAAGTGCCAATGTAATGCCACAAGTGAAAAATTTCACACACAAGTACTTAACACAAACTTTATTTCACGCACAAAATTAGTAAAAATTGTATAAAATTAATCTCAGTCTATGTGTATAAAGTGTGTATGAAATAAATTAATTTCATGTTTAAACTTGGATCCCATCTGTAAGTTATCACATTATGTGTACGGCGATATCCCCAAATCCCCAAAAATCCAAAATCTGAAATACTTCTGCTCCCAAGTATTTTGAATAAGGGATACTCAACCTGTACCACCTTTAAGCTTAGTACACAGATACAGTGAAGATCAAGTGCGATAATGAATGTGGAATGTACTTGTAAATTTTAAGAGTTGGAAAAACAGTATACTAAGTAGCATTCTCATTATCATCTACACAACTAATACATAATATTGCATATGATTTGCAAACACATTCTCTTCTAAGCAATTCTTGCCAAATACGTCTTAAAATCCATTCTTGACAAACACCTCTTAAAAATCAATGAATTTAAAATGTCAGAAGTGCAAAAGCTGGTTGGCATTTAACACTTAGTCTGACTTTAGCTCTGATATGATTAAACAGTCTTTCCTTTCATTTTCCCCTGCTGCAAAGTGCAAAGGCTCTCTGTAATTAGCAACACAGATTAAGATAATGACAGAAAGTGACTGGGTTAAGCAACAGAAGCAAACCAAGAACACTGGATTCAGGGTAGGGGTTGACACACTATGGCACGTGAGCCAAGGATGGTATATGCACAGCAATCGGTTTGGGGGGAGGAGATCAAACAAGGGCACACAGATGTAAAACAAACACACACACACACACACATGAAATCTAAATTTTAGTGTCCATCAACAGAGTTTTCTGGAAACCCAAAACCTCTGAGATTACGTAGTGTGTATAAGAGTATATAGTGTATGAGATTACGTAGTGTGTATGGCTGCTTTTGCACTGCAAAGGCCGAGATGACTAATTACAATGGAGATCCCATGGCTCACAAAGCCTAAAATAATTACTTTTAGGCCCTTCACTTTCTGTTTGTCCAACTCTGATTTAAAGGAAAAACTTAGAGACAAGAAAAACAGAAGGATTAAAGTTAGGCTGTGTATACTATTTATTAGCGATACAAAGCAATAAAGATCAGAGGTGGTGTCTGTACAAAGAAAAAACAAAGCCACTCCCTCACTGTAGGTATCCAAGGATAACAGTAGCTGGCTGTGCTAAAATGAAACATTACTAACAGGTGCCTGAGCAGCTAAACTGATAAGCTGAGGACAATGGCATGCACAAGAATTTGTAACAGTGGACTGAAGCAATGAAGAACAGAAAAAGGAAGACTTAAAGAATCTGTGACTCAGGAAAATTTAATCAGGATTTTCAGAACTATAGTAACACCTTTTCAAAACGACAAAGGACAACAGATAAGAGAGAAACCGATTTCATCAACTGCTGAAGACAAATCAGGTGAAACCAAAATCTAAAGTACAGATCAAAGAAGCTAATAGTAGCACCATGACCAGACATTAAAATAACTAGTTTGGGGTATATTTCCACCACAAGAAACCAAGCATCAAGGCACAACTTGGACTGAGTCAGCTGGTAAAGGAAAGAAATGCGAGAGAGCCCAAAAAGGCTTCATAGGAACTTACTAAAGAAGGGACACAAAAGTTAAAATCACCATACACAGAATATTTAAACTTTCTCCTAAGCAGCCTAATGACAAACACAGTGGCACATGAAATACTAACACAAATTCACTCTTCACATTAAATCTCAAATGACGAGAATTCCCGCCCACTTAAAAAAACAATTGAGAATCACACTTTAGAGTTGGCAACCCGAGCAAGTTAAGTTATGGTATGGGCCGTCTTTCGACTCTTGTCAGGAAGCAGCACCACCACGCTAGGCAGTGCCTGGTGGTCTCCTCCTCAGACCTTTTGATCTGGGCTACGTGGCCAGCTCCCCAGTCTGTGTGTTTACTGCAAAGCGCCCCCAGGGGCAAACTCCACAGAGCTGCTCGCTCTGCTGCTGTGGCCCCCAGGGTGACTAGCATCCACTAGCTAGTGGTATGTGGTTTTGCTTCAAGATAAGAGAAACTCTAAGGAGCAACAAATTCTGCAAAGATTCCCCTCTGGCTGAGGCTGAGACCGGGCCTTCTTCACCGACATCTCTTTCTTCTGGGCTGTTCCTTCCCTCTTCTCCAATCTGCTTCCCATATTTCCTTGCTTGCTTCTCCTGGGAGGGTTTCCTCAACAAATCATTTCACTCAAACGTGTGGCTCGGGGTCTGCCTTTTGGAAGAACCCAACCTAAATCAGTCAGTGAGCAAAAATATGTCCAGCTTCTATCAGCACAGTGTGTGAATTCTGCCCCCATTCGTGTGTATCACAACTTCTGACAGCAATGTGGATGACTGTCCTATTCATCTGTCACCACTCCAACACCTCTGCAACTATTTCCCTGTATTACACTCCCTTTCTTGGATTGGCTGGTTTAGATTCTGTTTCCCCGCCTGAAACCTGATGACTACACTTTCATGTTAACACTACAAAATACCATTTCAAAAACAATTTTCACAAAACGTTTACTTGGTAAATAATTGTTCTAGTATTAACAAGTTGAAAAAGGGAAGGGGCTCTGAAAACTCTAATTCATTTAGAAGACAGTTAAGATACAATAAGATGTTATGGAGAAGGCCAAATATCTGTCATGATGCTGCAGGGTTTTGATTTCATACAGGGCAGCCTGTGGCGTGTTAAGAGAGGAGGCTGAGAAAATAGAAAGTAGTACTGAAACAAATACATTATTAGGTTCAGAAAAAAGCAAAAACACACTACATAACCAGTCAAGAACATCAGGGGCTACAGAATGCCGCAGCACAAGTTATATGATTAGGTGACACGCCTAACTCATAAAATACAATGGTTACGGCTGATGTAGTCTAAAAACACAAACCTCCTGACTTTATTTTTAGGTACCTGAAATGTGAGATGCGTGTTCACTCTTTTGGTCTCATCTTACACAGGATAGAAGAGGCTAAGAAAAGTTATTTTTTCCCAGAGTTACATGACTTTTTAAAATGCTGGAGTTAAGATTAAAAATCGTCTCCCCTCATTGAAATTTACTTTTATTTATTCATGCAAAAATGAGCACATTTATTACTCATTTACTTTTCTGAAAAACAGTTTTATTTCAATATAATTCACATACCATACAATTCCCCATTTAAAGTATACAATTCAAAGGTTTTGTGTATATTACATTATTTTTAAAACACTAGTTTGGCTACTGTGAATAATACTGCCATGAACACTGGCATACAAGTACCCGTTCAAGTCCCTGCTTTCAATTCTTTTGGATATATACCTATGAGTCCAATTGCTGCATCATGTGATAATTCTGTATTTAGCTTTTTGAGGAAAGGTCACACTGTTTTCCACAGCAACTTTACCACTCACTTTACATATCTGCTAGCAATATACAATGGCCCTAATTTCCCCATATCCTCATAAATACTTGCTATTTTTTTTCTTCTTTTTTTTTAAGTGAGAAAGCAGGATTTATTGAGAGGACAGAGAAGCTCCCATAGCAGGAGGGGACCCGAAGGGGTTGCCAATACTTGCTATTTTTAATCTGTGTATTATTAGAGCCATCCTAATAGATGTGAAGAGGTACTTCATTGTAACTCAACTACCATAAGTCATAATGATTTATGCTTTATGCTAGAGTGTACATCTAAGAAAAAACAGGACAATAACTAATACAGTAATTGCAAAAGCCTAGTATACTTCCAAGGTGAGGTGAAGGGCCAGATTTACCTCCTACTCAAAACAACCAAAAAATTTACAAGACACTGGACATCGGGGAACAAGGGACAGTGGTCCCAGAGAGAAGGGAAACCAATAATGTACCATTATAATTACCCAATTTTACAATCTGAAAGAAGATTTCTAGGTCTTGGTGCAGGGATAAGGAATCTCTTTAGGTAGAGATCAGTGGAATCCCTGAGTTGAAAAGACAAAGCTGAGAGTCTGGGGAAATCCAGGCAGCTAGAATTCACAGGACTGGAAAGAGCTATGCAGATACAGAATTATAATGATCTGTAGTGGGTCCTACTCACATATTCATTTGAGTACTAAGTAGCCCAAGTGTGTGAATAAACCAGCTGAGACCAGGAAATAATCCCTCAAGAGGACAAGACTCAAGGCTGGGAATAGTGCCTACGTCCACCAGTCAGACTAGAGAACTTCATGACTCATGGACCACGAGTAGGAGTATACATAAGGCTCTTAGCTCATCAGCAGAGAAATAATTAGCCCTACACTGAGCACTGCTTCAGTGCCACTTAACAAAATCTTTAAAGCAAGATCCAAAGGAATCAAAACCATTGCCAAGTAACTTAACTGCTTCCCAGCAAAAATTTCACAAATATTTATAAGAACACAAACATAACCAACAATCAACAAGGTAAAGTTCACAATATCTCATGTCTAATCAAAAGCAATTATGCATGCAAAGACACAGGAAATCATGACCAAAATGAAGAAAGAACATTGAAAATCACACTACAAAAAGATACCTACACACGCATGTTTACTGCAGCACTATTCACAATAGCAAGAACACGGAACCTACCATGCTGCCCATCACACTAGGATGGATAAAAAAAATTTGGTACATATACACAATGGAATATTACACAGCCATAGAGAAGGAAAACATATGGACTATGCAGCAACTTGGATAGATTTAGAGTCTATCATACTCAGTGATCTATCACAGAAACAAAGAACAGAGAACTACATGTTCTCACTTCTAAGTGGACCCTGAACATTTACCATAATACTAAAGAAAGGGATTGGCAGTAGCGGTATACTGCTGGGGTAGCGGATACAACATCAGTAAGGGTACCTGATCTCAAACCAGGTAAAGGGAGGCCCAAACTTTACCTGTACAATGCTCACTTGTGTTTATCTAATCCTGAATTGTACCCCACATCTTTCAAATTTAAAAAAAAGATCACTGAAATTGACCTGGAAGAGATGTAGATGTTAGAATTAGCAAAGATACTGAAGCACTTGCAACCATATACAGTTGACCCTTGAATAACATAAGTTTGAACTGCATGGGTCCACTGATACATGGATTTTCTTCCTTCTTGGTCACTCCTGAGACAGCAAGACCAACCCCTCTTCTTTCTCCTCAGCTTATTCAACATGAAGACAACAAGAATGAAGACTTCTGTGATGATCCACTTCCACTTAATAAATAGCAAATATATCTTATCTTCATGATTTTCTTAATACCAATTTCTTCTCTAAGCTTACTTTATTGTAAGAATACAGTATACAATACATAACACATAAAGTAAGTGTTAATCGTTCATGTTATCAGTAAGGCTTCTAGTCAATAGTAGACTAATTAGTCTAAGAAGATTTGGGGGAGTCAAAAGCGATTTGCAGAGTTTCAACTGTACAGGAAGTACACTCTTGACTCACACTGTTCAAAGGTCAACTGTATCTTATGTTCAAAAAGTTAAACAGAAGCATGGAAGATGTTAAGTAGAAACAGGGAAGATGTTAAATCAAACTTCTAGAGATTAAAAACCACAACATGTGAGTTGAAAAATTCACTGGATGAGCTAGACTGCAGATTAAATGCTACAGAAGAAAAGATGTGTGAGCCCAGGACACCATAAAAGGAAATAACAGAGCATCAGGGTAAGACAAATTCAACCAGACCAACCAATATATATGTAACCAGAATCTTAGGTATCAAAGGTAGGGATAGGAGGAGTGGCAGAAAATAAGATTATTTTATTTTTTAACCCATTTAAGATATCACTTCAAGGTAGACAGTAGTAAGTTAAAGGTGTATATTATAAATCCTAAAGCAACCATTAAAATAATACAAATAATTATAGCTAAAAGCCCACCCTAAGGAAAAAATAAGGGATCATAAAGAAAAAAAAAATTAATCCAAAATGAAGGAAGAAACAAAAATAGAGAAACGACAAAAACATGATGAATTTAAATGTAACCATATGAAAAAATTAAATGTATATGGCCTAACATTATCATTAATAGCCAGAGATTCTTAGGCCGAATTAACAAGATTCAACTGTATGCGGTCTATGTAAAATATACTTCAAATACAAAGACATCAATAGACTGAAAATGAAATGATGGAAAAATATATATCATGGCAACACTAATCAAAAGAGAGGTGAAATAGCTATACTAATATCAGTAGATTTCAAAGCATAGAATGTTAACGGGGGTGGGGGGGAGGGAGGTTAACTTGAATGACACAATAACAAAGAGTCAATTCAACATAAAGACAAAGCATTTCTAAATGTCCATGTACCTAATAACATTGTTTCAAAACACATGAAGCAAAAACTGACAGAACTTCAGAGGAAATAGAAATTATTGTGTTTTTAATTACTGCTGGAGATTTCAAAACTCTTCTCAAAAACTGATGGACTGGAGACATAAAATCAGTGAGGCTATAAAAGATCTGAAGATTATGAGACAATTTGGCCTGAATGACATTTATAGGAACAATGGAATTAAATTAGAAATCAATGTTAGAAAGATCTCTGGAAAAGCTCCTAATACTTCTATGGGCCAAAGAAAAATAAAAATTAAATTACAAAGTATTATAAATGGAATGAAAACACAACACGTAAAAACCATGGGGATGTCATTAAATAGTAATTAGGTAAATTTATAGCACACTAAATACTTATACAAGAAAAGAAGATAAATGACCTCAGCTTTCACCTCAAGAAAAGAGAAAAAAGAACAAATAATATTGACAATGAAGGCATGATATATTAAAGAGCAAATGAGTAAATTATGAGACTCATCAAAATGAACAACTTCTGGTGTTTGAAGGACACCGGTGAAAGAATGCAAAGACAAGTCACCAACTAAAAAAAAAAAAGGCATGCAAAGAATATACTGATAAGGGACTACTCGAATCTAGAAAATATTAAGAACTTACAAAAACTCAATAACAAGGAAAAAAACCAATTAGATAAAAAAAAGTCCAACAATTCTAACAGACACTTTACCAAAGATACAGAGATGGCAAACACGTACATGAAAAGATGCTCAACATCATCAGTCATTAAAAAATGTAATTTAAAACAAAAGTGATACAGGTATCACACCTCTATCTAAGTTACGTCAATGTTGCCCCTTTGCACCCAGAGACATCTCGTGGATCACCCACCAGCAACTCGATCACACTTAACAAAATAATGAAAAGGGAATCACTTCCTATTAAATAGTACAGCGTTGGAACCAATTACTTTATTGTAATGGTATTTGGCTTATAATGGAATTTTGGACATTGATAAACATATTACCAAAAAATTAAAATTTTATATCTTATATTTTTCTAGCATATGGTAACGTGAAACAGTCACCAACATGCAAGGCAGGCTCATTGACACATGTTGTGCAATAGTAATATGTTTGACGTCTTCCACTTGTTGTTTTTCTATTTTAGCAAACAATGCAGTTTCATTTTCTTCCTCCCATGTTAATAATATGCAATTTATGTCCAGTCTTGTGTTTGAAGACAATGTGGAAGGAGCACTTGTGATTCCTGAAAACCACTTCTCAACTGATCGATCATCTCAGTATATATTCCATCTCTTTATTTGCTGTTTTGTGCAGTTTGAATGGAAAACCTCAAGGAAAACATACATTTTTGAAAAATCTGCGCATGTATAAGTTTGTTCTATATAATTACTATTAATCTCTTTATGACCCCTGAGAGGGAACATTGAGTGCAAAGGGCTACAAAAATGATCACATACTAAAGGCTAGTAAATATACAAAGGGACTGAAATATGCAAGGCTAGTGAGAATGTAAAGCACTTTGAAAAAAGGTTTGGCAGTTTCTTAACAAGATAAGCACATACCTACCACACGATATAGCCATTCCACTACTAGTTATTTGAAGAAAAGAAAGAACATGTCTGTGTTAAGATTTGTACATAAGTGTTGAAAGCAGCTTTACTTCTAATAGTCTCAAACTAGAAACAACACAGATTTACTTCAATGGTTGGACAGATAAGCAAACTGGGATGCATTTCATGTGCTACCAGCAATACAAAGGAATGTACCATTGAGAGCTGTTACAACATAGAAGAATTCAGAATAATTATGCAGACTGAAAGAAGCCAGACCAAAAAAGAGTAGATAGTGTATGACTCCAACTACACAACATAAACTAATCTCTGGTGACAGAAAGAGTATTCGTAATGCCTGGGGATGGGAGAGAGATATCAGAGGAAAGGAAACTTTTGAAGGTAACACGTATTCATATGTCAAAACATATCAAATTATTCAAGCTAAAAATGTGTAGTTCATTACATGCCAATTATACCTTAATAAAACTTTGTTTTTGTTGTTGTTTTTAAAACAAAATCATAGAAAGAATACCATGGGTAAACAAGCTCATTTATTTGTAAAAAGACTTCAGAACTATCTACCTCATCAGGCTGTAGTCAGGACTAAACTGGATAAAAAGAACACATCTCTAACACAAGGTTGGTACTCATATGGTAGCTAATAATTGTACCACAGATACTATTAAACTTACTTCAACTTTCTATCACCACTGGGATGTATGACAAACTTTTAGGAGGAACAGCCAGAGACCAAGTGAAGACTAGAAGCAAAGGTGAAAAGGCAAGTAAAACAAGTAAGCAAAAACAAGTAAGCAAAAACAAATGTATAAATGCTATTTAGTGTGGTACGGTTTAATTAAGCTGTTTTAACATAATGCTTGCAAACTTATGTTATTTAGATACTACAGATAAATCATTTTGCACCTTATATGGCTTGTTTAGTCACACTAAATAGAGAAAGGGAAAAAAAAAAAAACAAAATGCCCAAAGTTGCAAGTCTGCAATTTAAAGATGATGCTGTGCCACTGGCTGTTTGTAAAAGGATGTTATCAAAGATGTATGAAAAACTGGGGTTACTTTAGTCAGCCTCCAAATCAAAACTCCAACCAAAACAAAATCTTGAAAGCAGTAACTAAATCAGGTAGCACGAAAACCACTATCCTAATCGTTACTGGGCATCTTATTCCAGTTTAACATCATTTAGTTACTGCAGTCGGGAAGCTCACTAAAAGCATGCACAAAAGACCTAGGTTGAAAGGGAGTACAGCGACTAAAATCCAGCTGTCTCTTTCTCCTCAAGTTGAATGTCCAGGTGTACAGTTGTATATCATGTAGAAGGAGCACTATTTTGAGGCTCAGACTGAATATTTCACAAAAGAGAAATCTATCTAAGCCACTGGAGTTTCAATAATACTGGAAAAGACTGTTTTTATTCCATGTACACAGGAAGACTGTTTTAGATACTAAAATACATCAATCAAAAATGAGAAAACGACACCATTACCTAAATTTATAGGACTTTCTACAGGATTTTCATAGATATCATTCAGTCTTATGCTCATAACAGATAGGTATTATTGTTCCTTGTTTACAGACAGTGAAGACAACTCAGAAAGGTTAAATGACTTGCCCAGTCTTAAAGCTTGTTAAGTGGGATGGAATTGACAGTCAAACCTTGACTTCTGATTGAAAAATCTATGTTCTTTCCATTAAACGATACCACCTCTAATTGCACCAGGCTGCAAATGCTTTCTTTAGGGTACATTTCACAGAAAACGTTTGATGATCCTCTGACAATTAACAATTAACTGAATGTCATGGAACATCAACTCTTGAAAGGACTACTAACAAGACTGATATTTGGTATTTCAATATTTTAAGTGAACTATGTGCTATTAAAAGTTTAATTAGAAAAACAGAAGAAAGCTCCAGCTTTTGTGTAAACTGTAAAAACTTACCTGAATGAAAAGGAAATTGTTGCTTGGCTTCTCCAGTGTGTGCATCCCAAATAATTGTAGTCTGAGATTAAAAGGAAAAGTAAATTGCTATGAAAAGAAGTTTACCTCAGATGCGCAAATTACATGCCTCACTATACTAAAGCAATATAAAATATCAGAACAGATTTAATATTAAATATTTTATCCCAAATAGTACAACAAGAATATATTCCACTTTGGAAGACAACAAGCGGTTGAACAATTAAGCAGTTGAACATTTCCCTGGTGATTCTGCACCGGTCAACTCACTTCAAATAATAATTATTGGCTGTCTACAAAATGCCAGGCATTATGCTAGACTGCTAAGAAATTCCACTGCAACAGTATATTTAATGTAAGATTCTTATAGCTGTTTAGCTACGAGAGCAAATTCTTGGTTAATGATGCAATCACCTAGTCCTCATATTGAAAGGACTTTTGAAGCTCATATTTTATACAAAAAATCAACTTGAATTCTGACAATATTTAAAGTACTGTATAGTGGCAATGACTATTGACAGGGCTCTCTCTGTCCCTGACTCTGTCACTTTTCCTCTCCTTTTGTCACTTTTTTCTTGTTCATTGAATACAAGGCCCGAGTCACCTCCCTGTCTGACACCACATTCAGTTATTAGCATGTCCCTTCCTGGATTAAAATATTAGTCCCTTATTTACTTAGGGACATGTGGGAGAGGCAATGACTTAAGGTGAACATGAATCTGTATTCGCTAGCCTAGTTAAGTGAAGAGAGCTAGACAGATCCTGCATTTCTTACAATTTCAATTAACTACCAAGAGTTCGGCTAACAGACTGGCTCTAGGATTTCCTATGGACTCACTCCAGAGCCACATTCACTGATGAGAGCAGCTAGAAGCTGTAGAACAGAGGCAACAAGTGCAGGCAACATGACGTTCATCATGGCTCAAATTCCAGCTAGAATCAGGGTCACGTGGATAAAGGATAAAGGGCATCCTAAAGAGCAGATTTAGAAATGAGCTCACAGGAAACCCAGAAGTATTTCTATTATTATCATAAATTCTTACCTGAGTTTCCCAAATGTGAATGTTTTGCTTATGTGATTAGCAAAAGAGAAAATATTGTTTTCAATGAAACCCTGTAATACATTAACCTTTGCAGAATTTAGTTTAATGCTCTTTTACCTTATCTACTCCAGCACTTAGAATAAAATTTCCTTTCTTATTCCACTTCAATGCAAATATAGGGCCTTTATGCTGTCCCAAGGTGCTAGCAAGGTTCCCTAAAATTCAAAATAGAAAAACATTCAAATTACTTCAAACTTTTTAGCTTAGATTAATAGCAAATTTAAAAGGGAAAATGCTTCACTTACCATCTTTAGTCCATATTCTGGCAAATCCATCATATGAACCCGTTGCTAGAAGTGTACCTTCACTCTGTAAGAGAAAAACGTTTATTTCGTTACATAATCCAGAAAGGGCATTTCATTGTTATTGAAATACGTCATGTTACATCCCAGACTTTGGCATTCTCTGCTTCAAACGTACCGGTTTTGTCTACTTGTGTTACTAAGGTCTGTGAAGCCCCTTCACTGCTGGCAAGTCAGTACTGTGTGTGAGCCTTCTCTCCAAGTCTCAGCACTGACCACAGCGCGCTGGACCAGGCTCGTCATCACCACCCTCATGCATGCCAAAAGGACCCTGTATTTTCACAGGTATGCCCCACTAAGACTGTGTAGGTGGTAGACTGGGAAGGACATCAAAATCTTAATCTTACAATGATTTCATAGAAATAAAAAGAAAAACCTTCCAAAATAAGTTTTAATATGGTCAGGCCTCTAAATCCTTTGCTGCCTAAACAGACTGTGTGTCGTTGTTTCAGATGATCAGATTCTTAAACACTGAACGTTTCTTTCCTTTGTTAATTTCCTTTCCACTATGAAATACCTACCCATAAAAAGAGCAATACAAGGAAAAGAACCAGAAGAGAGTACAGGCTGACTTTACAGTTAATGAAGTGGTACAAATGCCTACTCTACTACGAGGAAAAAGCCATATAAATTTCTCTAATCTTGTATTTCCTCGCTGTGCCTTGCCATTATCAATGGTGTTAATGGGAAGGACAAATCTAACTTACTCTATGCAAATACAAATTATAGACTATATTAAACGGACGATTGCTGCAACAAGTAAACACTACGGGAGACTCGAAATGGAATCCTGCTTTACTCAGCACCTTCTGGGTGGCCTCTGGTAAGGGTATTCAAAACAAGATCGCCTGTTCCAGAACTCTCAAGCTGTACAGGTAAGTGACAAATGCTGGCTCTGGGGACTGCAGACTTGGTTCTGCTAGGATCTGAAACCCCTTGGGACTCTACCTGAGGAAGAACAGCTGTGCGGAAGCCAACAACAAAGTTTATCTCCACACTCTGTATAATGTCAAGTTTCCTCTAAACTATTAGTCCTCTAATGTTTGAGTTCCTAAACTATTCAACTAGGAGAAGAATACGTTAAAGATCAGACATCTCACAGGCTCTTGCTTTAGTCATGGAAAAGAATCATTAATTGAGAATGTTTTCCCCTTTTAGCTAAGGATTCAAGTTTACAGTGCATAATTTATCTTTGAAAAGTCTACACTTTCAAAATTGTAATTCGTAGTTCAGAATTCACCAAGCCCAACAAACCAACATTCATTAACCATCCTTTTCAGTGTAAACTGTAAATTTCATTAAATTAACATGGTCACTAGGCCAGGTAGCATAAGAAAGCTATAGGCCTTTGACCTAAAATATAATAGGGGCCCATATTAAGAAGATAATTCCTAGTCCTGATTCTACAATCAAATAATGCTGCAATGTGCTAACCCCCTTTTCAATGTTTTAAATTGTCAATTCTTTATAGGAAGGGAAGGGTAAATATACTGTTGGCAATTTTGGAAGAGAACACAAAAAAATAGCTAGCTATGAGTCCTGGAAAATTTTCATAGAAACTGAGACCATTGGCTGGAATAAATGTTTTTAAGACAGACCACATTCCTTGGGATGCGACTTGGAAGACCCTTTGGGAAGTCGCCTATGCTGAGGAAACAACACTAGTTTGTGGTATCCTTTAAGGTGCTAAAATAATTAAGAGGCTGAGGTGAGGGGAAGGGTGCAGGCAAGGGTGAAGATTTATCAACCACAAAATCAAACTGTTTTTGTGTATCACAGAAGTTATCCTGAAGATGAAGAATCGTATGTAGAATCAGAGAATTATTCCTACAGCTGAAATGAAACTTGGAAGTAATCTAGACTAATGGTTCCTAAAAGGCAGTTGGCTATGAAGTTTTGTAAGTTCACAGCATAACGAGAAAAACATATTTTTTGCTATACAGATTCATTTTATCACCAACTAAGGACTCAGTTGTTAAGGTTCTAGTAAACTGCTTATTATTGTACTAAGGATTTTCACCTATTGCATCACTCAGGCAGGTGCTCTTTTTACACTTCTACTTTACACACAGGGAAAATGAAGCCCAAAGTAATCATTTCATCAAGGCTATGCTGCCGGATCAATTGCAGAGATGGAAGCTGAACCCTGGTCTGACTACTCTAGTGCCAGCCCTCGTCTTTAATACCACATTTGGGTGGGGACTCCCAGATTGTCACTATTCGTTTGTGAAATCCAAAGATATCTGTGCAAATAGAAAATCCCTGCCATTAGTCTGAGGCTCCAAGGCTGACGTGTTAAGTATATCTATCATGGACAGCACAGTGATACTCACATTCCAATCAAGAGATGTGACATCCTTGTTGCTTGGAACATCTTGCCCTCCTTCTCGTATACAATGTCTAAGTACTAACTGTGTGGAGCCGCTAGTGCTATTTTCACTAAGATTCCATATTCTTGCTGTTGAGTCTCCAGACCTATAAAATATAAAACATATTTTAAATCCTCAAGACATTCTTAAATATCACAATCAAAGCAACATATTTATGTCCCACTACTAATAAGGCAAGAAAATCTAGACTATCATGGATTTCCATTTCCAGTATTTTTCCAATTCTACATATTGGGGCCCCCATGCATTCTTGAAGTAATAAGTTTAATTAAAACTTTTAAAATGACTTTCTGAAGGATGAAAGACTTAAAGAGACAAAATGACTATAAATGAGCAATTAAAAAAACCTAAAAATGCTGATATATTTAGAAAATGTGCAACAGATCAGTAAGAAGCTGCAAAAAGTCATTTTAAGTGTCCCTTTAAGAAACATACCCCGATGCCAGGAGATCGCTAACGGGGTTCCAGGCACAGATGAAAACTTCAGATTCATGGCCCCGCAACACGACTGCTTTGTTAGGAGGGATTTCAACATCCCCATCCACTTCCATCATATCAGTGTGATTATCTGCATCAAGAGAAACAAGTGGAAAACTCCAGTAAGGTAATACTGCAAGATGGATTGAGGGCAGGAGTGTGGAGGCTTCTTAAACAAACATCCTCCTTTTTAAGATACACAGTAACTTCTTTTTCCAAAAAATTGTGTCAGATTAAGCTGAACATGACCATACAATCACATGGAAAATAAACTCCTATCTTTAATTTAGTGTAACCATACTATTTTCAAAAGTATGCATGTGAATATGTGTTTGGGGTGAGTAGTAAGTGAGGCAGAGGCTTGAAAAGATTAGATCTAAACATGGCTAAGATGATGAAATGGTTTGAATTAAATAGTGTGCACCAATACTATTCTGAGTTTCTGCCAGTAGGGGTTGCTGATACCATTCATATAACATTAGAATTGCCTTTATAGCCCACTGTCAGAGCTTTATAATATTTGTTAATAACTAGAACTATAAATTTTATTTAGATGTAAATACAGATGTAAACATCTATTTAACAATGGAAAAAGGGTTCCTAAATATTTTTAAAATAAAGTCAATAAAAGTAAGTCTAGCCTTTTAGAGCTTTATGAACAAAAATCTGAACTGTGAGATACAAGTTGGGAGAACAGTTGTTATAAATGGAATAGATGAAGCTATTTCAGCAAAGGAGATGGGACATGCCAGTAAAGCAAAATGTTTCCTCTGAAAAATGATTGAACCTTCTTGTCTCCGCTCACTTGCTATAGCATGTGCTCCGTTCTCCTCCCCATTGGCTGTGTTTTCTCCATTTTTTGCAGATCCCTGCTGGTTCGTGGCGGCGGCAGCGGCAGCAGCAGCTGCAGCCTGTTGCTGTGCCAGTTTATCTCTGTACGCTTGCTGTCGTGTTTGTACTACATCAGGCATCACGGCATCTATCAGGGACAGAGACTCTATTGGTCGACCGTCGAACAAGGTACCATCCTGGATTTGGAAGATAATGAGAGAAGAAAGACCAAAGGCAACATTTCAGGTTATTTGTATTTCTACAAATACAACAGAAATGAACATATTCATTCCAAGAAAGGTACAGAAAGAAATTTTCTGAACTAATGTAAGAAGGAAAGAAGTCAGGAGGGAAGGAAGAAAGAACTGCCAAGAGTAACTGCAAATGGCTGTTTATGATTAAATGCTCAGATAGAGCTGAAATAAAAAGGAAGTCACTACTAAAAATAGAAAGAGACAATAAAATGTAGGCCCAAATGATTTTTAAAAAGTATGAAGTAGAGTCAGAAATTCTGTCAGTGAAAGCAACAACCAATATGGAATAGTTCATACAATGGTGAGAGGCCTGGTGCCATATTACAGTAAATACCTCTTTTAAAAATCTAAAAACTTTTGAAATTACTTGTTAGACTAAAGTTTCTTGTGATTTGATTAAAATATTAAAGCAGATAGATTTCACAGACTATACTGTTCTTTAATGTTAGGCAGTTGTTAAAGGTTCCCAACTTATTGATATTAGGAAGTTCACGAATAAAAAGTTCTCCAAGTAAGCACAAGAAGAGACACTGACACAGAGCAAGACAGAAACACAAACAGTACACATTAGTGAGGTACGTGCATATGTGAAGCTTGGTTCACCTAAACTGGTGAGCAGTACCACTGACCATAGACAGTGGTGTGGGAGGTGCTGGGAGATACAAATACATAGCCCGTCTTTCTGAATTGTCAACTATAATGCAATATTTGAGGAACAGGAGAAAGTATCTTAACTTACAAGTAACTTAAAAAATTCTAAAACCAACACAGATACACTGTAAAGTAAGCACTATGTTAAATTTACAGAAGATTTTTCAGCTACAATGAGACTTCATTTAGCCAGTGGCAGAACATGTTGATCACCCTTCGCAAAAAAGCACACTTGGGGAGGGAAGATGCTAGAAGACAATAAGGATACATTTAATTTAGTATTTGTGAATTTTTCAGTCATGGAGATGAGGAAACCAAAAACTAATGAAATCGACTTTAATACACCATACAACCATAACATTGACACAAAACTATGGATACTTCAGTTCAAAAACTACCTGCATAAGGATAACATGTTAACCTCTGATATGAAAATAAGGAGACAAGCTCCTAGCTATACATGAGGATTTTAAGCTAAGCCGGGGTTTGCAAACTTTTCCTGTCATAGACTAGATCACAAATATTAACTGAGGCCTTACAGGCCATAAGGTGTCTGTCACAACTACTTTTCTACTGTAAGAAGCCACAGACAACATGTAAATAAGTGAGGGTGGCTGTGCTCCATACTAACTTTCTTTACAAAGACAGGGAACAGGCAGGATTTGGCTATTTGTTGTATGCTGACCTTGAGCCAAAAAGACTTCCTACGTGTGGACCTTAGTCAGGCAGGAACACCCAGAGTTGGTTTCAATTATAAACTGACTTAGGTCAAGGTTCAAATAACATGAGAATCTCCAACTTTCAGGCCATCAATTATTGTCTCGGCATTTCACAGTACAATGCTGTTGCTGCTGTTAATAAAAATTATTTCTTAGTGTTTACTTATAAAAACTTATTAAGGAAAATAAGCTACAGATAACAGTCCCTACAATTGTGCACAACACACCTTGACTGAGCAAGTTGACTGCTACATTAGGAATAACACTGTATTTTTGTTGCCTTAGTTAAAGAAAAGATCCTGAATAAACAAACAAGATGGCTGATTTAAGGGCATATTTAAGAACTAGTATTTGAAATAATTCTTCCTTACCTCATTGATACTAACTTCTGCCTCTACATACTGTAGACCTTTCTGGATGATAGAAATCAATGCAGCAGGTGGGACGAGGGCACCATTTATATTGGACTGACTGATATGGCTTTCTATACCAAAGGTAAATGCTGAATGAGAAAATCCTGAAAGCAAAAGAAAACATATGAGAAATTATTTTCCCAGTAGCAACATGCTAAGACACACACACACACACACACACACACACACACACACACACACACATCCCTGTAATCTTTCAAAATTACATTCCACCCATTTGAAATCCCAGAGTAATAGCGAAGGTCAAGTATGTTTTTAGACAGAAAAAATATCAAAAGCTAAACATGTCAGCCTTTATATATTTTCCTTTAAATATTTAGCGTACTCTTTAAAATTTCTAATAAATACCTGATAACATACCTGCAAATTTTCTAAAATTTATCAGTTGTATGTAACTTTCGTCAACAAAAAGCATCAAATTTAAAAGTTGAAAAAGTCTTTGGAAATCATGTGATTCAACATTTTCACTCAAGATAATTGAGGCCAAGATAGATTTAGCAACATTTAATATTTCTATAGTATTCTCACATTTCTACATAAAATTGTCAAACAGCTTATAAATTCAATATTTTGCAGCTTTTCCTAACTACTTAAGAAATAAAAAGCAAACTAAAACTAATAAAAGGAAAGAAAATAAATTTGAGAATGAAAAATCTGAATGCTTAAATATCATTTTATGTATGAGTTAGGTGCTTTAAAAGGACTAAGTACTTAGTAAAGTGCTTAGTAATGACTCATCCATATGAAATCTTTAGGAAGTGAAGAGCTAGCAAATGAAGATCAAGGTCAGTGAGCTCCATCGGCAATTATGTACTTTTAACTTAAAATACTTAAAACCCAAACACTCACATAATAAAAATTCTGTTATGTTGGCCTTGCTTTTTATAAAAGTCTAGCTAAAATTCAAAAGTAAATTATAGTAAACTGATAATCCAAGGGTGGTTATTCTTTACCAAAATATTCATCACAGTTTATCATTAAATAGTAATTTCCATGATGTATTTTAAGCAATTGAATTAAATTGTACTTGTGACATAGAATGTGACAAAACTTTCATACTAAATTGAGTCAATGAATACAGGCTTATTTTGGGTCTTGGTTAAACTGATTTAATCTACATAATAACTAACTCTGTTGGTGAGCCTATCTTCCTAGTTTTCTAGTGTTTCATACATGTCTTTTTTTGCATTTTGGGCTTCCATTCTTACGCACCTTAGGGCACTTACAAACGTTCTATAATGAAACACTACACTTAAAATAGCCTATGGCTGGGAAATATCTCAGTTGGTTAATGATAGTTAAGTTGATTTCCTCGCGGCTCCCTCCTTTCTCCTTTGGAACACTCAACCATGTAACTACTCGAAGTGGGAAAGATAAATGAAAAGAGCATTACCTGTAAGACCATGATTTTAACCTCCTGATTTTGCCTATAGGCAAGATCGTAATGAAATGTATTTATAATTTTTAGCTGAATCTGAGCTCACAGAGATAACTGAGAAAGATACAATGGGAGAAAAAAGCACCATTTTGAATTGTCTGTCGGGAAATTCACAATTAATTGAATATGAGTAGAGTCTAAATCTCCATGGTAAAAAAGTCAAGAATATGGACTAGGGGAACAAGGAGAGAGAGAGAGAGAGAGAGAGAGAGATAGAGATAGAGATAGAGATAGAGATAGAGAGAGAGAGAGAGAGAGAGAGAGAGAGAGAGAGAGAGAGAGAGAGAGAGAGCGCAAGCGAGCGCACAGTGAAATAAATCCGTAAGTAGTGAGGCTGGAGATTTCTGTTTCCAATTATATACCTCCTCCTTAAATAGATTAACCGTAAATCATACATAGTAAAAACAGTCAAATACCTGAGTAGCTTAGAAATTTAAGACGACTTCAAGATAAAAAGATATCATTTATGGAGGACCTATGACATGATAGACACTATGCATACACATGAAATTTTATTATTTTACAATCTAATGGGTAAACACAGTCACTAAGCAAGAAAGTAAGGATTCAAACTCACTCAGAGACACTCTACTGCTCCTCTCAAACAGTTAAAATACAGTCAAGAATAAAGGTAAGACTGAGAGTGAACTCCTATTTACTGACAGAAAGGTTTAACTGTTTTCAATCAGTATCCTGGAAAGTGGTATACATGGTGCATAAACCATTAGGCCATCTTATTAGCCATATTTGGCACCAAGGTTCTGAAAATGTTTTGACTTCCACAGGCTACAAACTGTATGAAGTACACAATTTTTCTATTTGTGGGGTCAATTTAAACAGTCAAAATTGTTAAATTTAGACCCTCTTAGCATACAGAGTTTAAGTTTAAAGTAATAATATGTCCAAGAACATGCTAACAGTTGCAGGTGGAACTGTACCAATATCTGGCTGGAATGTTGCATATATCCTGATCTTGTTCTGTCCTAGGAGAAAAGCTATCACAGGTGCTTATGTGCATATCAAGTTATTGCAGATATGCTTAGAATGCTCTTAAATGGTAGCCAAACAGCCCTAAAGTCGTCATTAGCATTGTTTTGGCACTTCTCACTAATGTTTACCCTAAAAAAAGTTTCACATGTAAACGCTCTGCTTGAATATATGTTAAAGTCAAGCGTATTTTTTCTCTTAATTTCTAGTCATAGCATTACATGGCAGCTTCAAATCATTATGTTTAAAACTACTTTTCTTCTTCCCCTCCCTAAAACTTCTTTTATTTAGAAACTTCTGACATCATTTCATTACACCTGAAAGTCATAGTATGCTAACTCCCACCTTTCCCTTCGCATTTGACCATTTGCCAAATCCTATCATTCTACTTCCAAATTCTGTCAGCCTACCTTCTCCAGATGTTTTACCAGAGTCTGAGTTTAGACCCTGTCATTCTTTGCTTAGACAACTACTGCTGTAAGTTCCTTTCCTCTCTTCTCCCATTACATATGTCACACTGCAGCTAGAATACTTATAAAACAAAAAGCTGATCATACCACTTCTTATGTGAGCACTTTCAATGATTCCTTTGGCCTTCATGATAACGACCAAACTCCTAAGTATGTCACACAGTGATTTTTTTTTTTTTTTTTTTTTGTTGGAGTCTCACTCTGTCACCCAGACTGGAGTGCAGCGGCCACTCCTGGTCACCGCAGCCTCGACCCGCTGGGCTCCGGCGATCCTTCCGCCTCACCCTTCCAAGCAGCTGGAACTACAGGCGCGCGCTACCACGCCCAGCTAATTTTTTGATTTATTGTAGAGATGAGGTCTCACTTGCCCAGGCGGGTCTCGAACCCGCGGGCTCATGCAATCCACTCACCTCAGCCTCCCAAAGG